>JASDQU010012274.1:72239-94803 GCA_032191745.1 Picea mariana
TTTTTCCGTTGCCCAGCTGGACTTTGGCCACGAAAGACCTGTCAATAGTGCTCGCTCCCACCGTGAGCATCCATGGCGCGCCGTTCTCTACAGTGAACATGTCTGGCCCACTGTTGCCCGCTGAACAAGATACGAACACGCCTTTCTCCGCCGCTGCAAAGGCTCCCAGAGCTATGACGTTCGTGTAGAACTCCTCGTTCGGCAGTGATAATGACAGAGACATCATGTCGACCCCGTCGGATATGGCGTGCTCCATCCCGGCCAAAACGTCGGAGCCTACTATGCCGTCGGACCAACCTACCTTATACATGGCCACGCGAGCCCGTGGCGCCATGCCCCTCGCCGTGCCCTTCGCATACCCGAAACAATCGACATTGCCAACGTAGTTGCCTGCGGCCGTGGAGGAGGTGTGTGAGCCGTGGCCCAAAAAGTCCCGGGCAGAATCGTAGTCCTGAGTGGGATCTACAGGCCCATTGGTCGCCGTGTATCCTTTGTTAAAGTAACGGGCTCCTATGAGCTTTCTGTTGCAAAGGGAGGAGTTAAAGGCAACGCCCTCCTGGCATTGCCCTTTCCACCTCGCGGGGACGTCGCTCATTCCATCGTCTCTGAAGCTTTCGCTCTCTGGCCAGATGCCCGAGTCCAGAATTCCGATTATAACGTCGGATCTGTTGCCAAATTCTGATAGCGGCCATATCCCCGATTTGGGTTTGAGGCCCAGGATTTTGAATGAGTGGGTGGTATGCCACTGTCCAGTCGTGTCTCGATAACTTGCCATGTGACCAGGGATTGTTTGCAGGGCATCCAACTCAGACTGTGTCAACTTAGTGCTGAAGCCGTGCATGACGTGATCGTAAACATACAGTAACGTGAAACCCTTAGTTTCGTTCTCCACACTTCTGCTTGTTGTGATAGACGAGACTATGGATTGATACCAGTGCTCGTGAGTGGAGAATACAGCGGGCTTTTGAGATTTGTCCATGTGAACAATGTAAATCATCCCATCCTTCTCTGCGCCTGCTGCTGCTACTGCGACAGCTGATATGAAACATAGCATAAATTGCATGCGTGCTGCTTTCATTATGCCTGTGCTCGCAGAAACAACTGATATGTCTCGCAGTTAAGATCCACCAACTATTAAAACTATCAAAACTCAAGAAATTATAAAAGTCAACTACTCTACCAAGCTATGAACCCGAAGCAATGATCCACCAAGTATTAAAGTCAACTACTGTAGTAGAATGACAATAAATAAATGGCAATGAACTCCCTTTCTTTATCATGACTATTAAAACATAAAAGTAAATACTTCTCAGCCACAACAAATAAATAAATGGTAATGAACCCTCTTTCTTTATTCATTTTTCATAATTATTCATTTCTTTATTAATAAAACAAAATATTATGTGACTTGTAAAAATGGAACTAAAGAAAAGAAAGAAATATAACAATCATACCACTCTACTATCCAAACTAAATCCATATAACATTTTTAAGACGTGCAAACAACTCATTTAAAAAAAATATTCTACTTTCTATTAAAACTAATCAATTATAAAAGTCAAACAATCACCTTACCATCACAATAAATAAAAAATAATAATCCACAAATTATTAAAACTGAAAAAATTATAAAAGCCAACTACCCTATATAAATAAATGGCAATGAACCCTTTTTTTTATCGATTTATAAATAGTTAGTCTTTATTATTTTTAAATGTTATTGATTACAGTTTTTTAATTAATTATATATTAATTATATAGATTATTAAAACATTTATTCAATTTTTTTAATATTTTCTAATAATTTATGATTAAAATGTTTTTTTTTTTTTAATTTAAAATATAATTTAATTTAAAAGTCAACTACCCTATATAAATAAATTTTTTTATCCATTTATAAATAGCTAGTCTTTATTATTTTTAAATGTTATTGATTACAGTTTTCCAATGTAGCATCACCTCCCACCCACCTCAGAGCATCCTAAAATATATAACTCTATGAGGCACACGTGTGAAAAGTAGGAGGGTGCATCATCTAAATTTAAGTGGGCGCGTGAGTGATTAGAATGAGATAATGTGCATGAGAGGATAAAGTAAGGATGTGTGTGAAGTAAGTAACACACGTGTGAAGTGGAGAGAATGGGGAGGTGCGCATGAGGGAATTATGAAAAAATATGCGGATAAGGTGTTAAATAATAAGGAGTAATGCGCACGGATTTTGGGGAATAAGAGGAATAGCCCTTGGCTATGACAATCCGGATGCTCTGAGGTGGGTGGGAGGTGATGCTACAGGTATCATTTTCGTCAAAAATATTTACATTGCTCTGCTTTCTCAGCGAGGCCACGAGTCTGACTCCTCCTGGTTCACACAGCTGTGGAAATGGAAGATTTCGATCAAACTTAAAATCTTTATTTGGCTTGCAGGCAAAGGAAAATTATTAACGTGGGATCAACTTCGCCGGAGGGGTTGGGAAGGGCTCGGCCTTTGCCATCTCTACCGCCAAGCCCAGGAAGATATAAACCACCTTCTAATTCACTGTCATTTCTCAATGGAAGTTTGGAAAAACACGTTAAACTACTTCAATCTCCCTTTCACTTGGAGCAGTGATACAATCTCTAGCTGTTTCAATTCTTGGCACAAAAACAAATCCTCGCCGAATTGTTTGGCAGTGATATTAAGATGGAACCTTTGGATTGAACGTAATTGTGCGTTGTTCGAGGATCGGATTCCTTCCACGCTGGCTGTAATCAAAAGAGTCCTTGCTTCTCACAACTGGCACCCATCTTCCTTGAAGCCCTCTCTCCCCAGATTGATTGTCCTGGATTTGCCAGATGGATTTACTCTGGCTTGTTTTGATGGAGCGGCCCGTTCAAATGGTCTCTGCTGTGGAGCTGGGGGTTTCTTCAAAACACATCCAGCGAGAATTACAAAGTGGTATCTCAACTGTGGTCAGGGGACCAATACCAAAGCGGAGCTCATGGGACTTTGGGTCTCCCTCTTTCTTGCTTCTTCATGGTCCATCTCGCATCTCCTTGTCTGTGGTGACTCGAGAGTCATCATAGACTGGATTACTCACAAGTCAAAGCTCAACGTTGTCCACGTTGCTTGTTGGAAACAGAAAACGCGTGAACTCTCCAAGGGCTTCACAAACATCAGCTTTCAACACTTTCCTAGAGCTTTTAACCGCGAGGTTGATGCTCTCTCAAAAAGAGCGCTTCTTGATGTGGCTGGGAAACTCTCGCTCTTCCACTGTGATAGCGGGATCGAGAGCTCGGCAACATTTCTGGATATCTTCTGATCGTTGATTGGCTTCGCTGACTCCTGCCTTATTGTGCTTGTGTCATTTCTTGATCTGGTTTGCAGTTATTGATTCGTCTTGTCCTATTGTTTTGAGCGTTGATGTATCACTCTTGTATTTGTCCGTGCCTTTCCTTGATCTGGTGCGTGGACTTCTGACCAACTCATTACTGATTGGCTATGTATTCGTCTTGTAAATGATTTTATACACTATATAAAATCGAGTTAATTTTTTCCATGGAAAAAAAAAAGAGGAATAGCCCTAAGAAATAGGGGGAAGGCGCTCTAAAATAAGTAGTGTCCTAAGAAATAGGAAGAAATAAAAGAAGGAGGTGCATTAATTAATGAATTTGGATAAGGTACATGAATAAGAAATAATAAGGTGGCTGAGAATGGAGATAATAAGGTGGTTGAGAATGGGGAGATGAGCATGAGGGAATTATGAAAAAAATAAGGAGTAATGTGCATGGATTTGGCGAGATAAGAGGAATAGCCCTAAGAAATGGGGAAGGGGCACTAAAATAAGTAGTAGTGTCTTAAGAAATAGGGAGAAATAAAAGGAGGCACATTAATTAATGAATGTTCTAGATAATAGGGATAAGGCACATGAATAAGAAATAATAGGTGGTTGTTAGTCTAAACGTTTTTTTTTTGCGGGTTTTTTGTCACTTTTTTCATTTGATTTTGTCCGAAATCCGGTGATAAGTGGTTGGATCTGCAAATTTGAGTGGCTAAGTTTGTATAATCCGAGTGCCCCAGGGTTTTTCAGCATGCTGAATCCATTTATGCATTTAGAAAGGCAATTTAAACAACAGAAAATAGAGATTTTGTCCAAAATTACTCTGGCCAATTCCTGCGAGAAAGCCCAAAAGGTAGAACTTTTAGCCAAAGCCGTTAAGAAATGAAAGAAAAAAAAATAATGACCTATAAAATAGGGAAAAAGGGAGGTGCATTAATGCTAGAAAATAGGGACAAAATGGATGCTAAATAATAGGGAAAATGGAGTCACATTAAGACAATGTGCTAGAAATTAGGGAGAGAAAAAGGTGGAGGCTAGAAAATAGGGAAAATGGAAGCTCATTAAGACAAAGTGCTAGAAATTATGGAGAGCTAGAAATTAGGGAGAGAGAAAGGTGGAGACTATAAAATAGGGAAAATGGCTCGTCGCATTAAGACAATGTGCTAGAAAATAGGAAGAGAGAGGAGTTGGGCTAAAAAATAGAGAGAAGGGAGGCGCATTAATGCTAGAAAACACGGAGAGGGAGGTGCATTAAATGATACAATGCCCTAAGACTTGGGGAATAATACTCATGGAAAATGAGATGTGTAATAAAGAAGGAAAATATGGATAATGCATGAGAAAAAAGACAATGCCCTAATGTGAATGGAAAATCATGACAACCATGCACCAACTTATCTCAATTATATGCATGCACCGCATGTCACACTCTAACACTGCCACATGTTGAAATCTGAACCCACCACTTGTCACCTTGCATGGCGACCACAACTGCTAAAAATAGCCTTGCTAAATATAGACATGTCAAAAATATAAGTCACCCTAAAAAATAGGAAAACACCAAATATGTGTGGGACCACTATGAGACCATTACCAGATATAGAATGTCAAAAAATAGACACTGTTAAAAATAGAATACCGTCACATGTCAATGATATCATACTCATCAGATTCTATTTTTCATAAGGATTCCAAATATGCAATCAAAATTGACATGCAAGGCCTAGAACTCCACATGCTAAAAATAGTAAGTACTCACATGTCATCTCGAAAAGGGGACATTGGACTCAGAATTTCTGTACAATCAATACCATAAACTCAAAATCCTAATTTGAACCCTAAAACTCAATCTACTAAAAATAGAAAGTGCTTGCATGTCACCCAAGAAAAGTTTCATTGGGTTCAGAATCATGCAAGGACCAATATTGTATGCTCAAATATGACATGTGAGTCTCTGGACACTGTCTCCTAAAAAGTAGGAAACTTATTAAAAATAGCAATCTCTCTCTAATCCATGGAAAATTGTGCTAACTCTACCTCTGAAGAAAAACCCACCACTACATTATTTGTGTTCCTTCTTTTCATGGGAACCAACCCTTGGCTCACACAAATGCTCAATCTGGGTCAATTTTCTAAATCTTGTCAAAATATAACCATGCTAGCTCTTAACCCACGAGATTTTCTAGGGAGAAAATCCAAGGGTTAACAAGACGACGCCACGATTAAGGCTCCAGGTGTTAAGGTTAAAGGCTCCCAATGTCTGTGACCATGTACTTAAACCATGCATGGAGAATGAGCAAGGTAATAGAGCATGTCTAGTGGTTGATGGCGAGCTCAATGGATCACAGACTTTAGTTTCCCCACGCACGACCCTGCATAATGTTGATGTTAATGGTCGAGCATTGCAATGAATACATAGTACGCCCAACGTTTGTGGGTATGATGATCAGGGCAAGGTGAAATTGCTTGGGAAATGCCACGGAGGATTTCACGCTTCGGCTCTGCTCCTTGATGTGGTATGCTCTGATTCTCAACTAGTTTGTTTCTGTGAATTTTGCTTCTTCTCTTCAGGAGCATTTTGTTATGGCTCCTCGAGGGAGGAAGCCATAGCTAATTTTTATCAGGAATTTGTCCCTCGGGAAGACCAGGTGGCCATGCATGCGATGGAAGCATAGGTAAAGTTGGTAAGATAATTCAAGGAGGATGAGGAGGTTGAACATCAGGTGGGAGGTATAATTTTGGATTTGGGTTGTACCAGGACCCGCAATTCTAAGTTTTATAGGACCTTAGAGCTTTACTGGCACACCAAAACTATAGTGGCTCTGAGAATGTTTCCCAAAGATGAAGGTTTCTGCTAGCTGAAGCACCTAATGGAGACTTTGTAGGCATGTAATTCCCATCTCATCAATGTGGTGACCTGGATAGAAAAAAGACATGGTGGATCCTTCCAACTTCCTGTCATGGGTCGCCCATGGGTAGAGTCTTCTTATGTTGTTTCTCACTTGAATGTTGTTGTCCTAACTACCTTTCAAGTTTCTCATGCAATGGGTTAATATGATTTTTTTTGTTTTATATATAGTCTTACTCTAGTTTTTATGTGGCCAGGTCATAGGGAATTTCAGAAGTGTCATTTCAGATAGTTTCGTTAATTAGGATTAAGGTTTTAAGCTTGGTTATTTTCAAATTTTGGCCTGGTTTTCCCTTTGGGGAAGGCATACAAACTTGTCATCTCTTGTTTTCAGAAGATTGTATGGTCATTTCTTGGTATCTGGACCACCACAGAGATATATGCACATTGTATCAATATTAATATAGTTCCTACTTACTCATGGGGGGCAAGTGCGGGGGGTGGGGGGGGTGCTTTATGGCCCTGGAGGAATTAGGGAAGTCTCATTCTATTGGAATCTAGGAAACTCTTCAAACAACAACGTATAGGTTTATGCAATATTGTAAGGACTTCTTATTGCTAAAGATCGTCAAATACCCCAGTTGAATATTGTTGGGGACTCAAAAAATACAATAAGGTATTTCATTACGAACTCTGATCCTAAGGATATGGGATTGATGGCCATAATTGGTCATCGCAGACTCAATCTCAATTTTCTCTCTTCTCACTTCTTTCATGTTCTATGGGAAAATAACACACAAGCAGATAAAATGGCCAATAAGACCATAGGAATGGCCCCAAGCTCCTTTTGAATTAATGGGGATGTATGTCCCTCCCCTAATGTTTGAATTTCCAATAATGGGTGGGGCACGCGGGGGTGGTGTGGGCATGGAGTGCTCATGTGGCTAGGCACGCATCGTTAAGACTTCATTAAAGGATGAAGTAGACCACATATATTTGGCGTCCAGAGCTTTTCGACAGCAGACATTAGAGGAAATTTTGGCCTAAAATGGTCCTCCTAAGGAAAATATAAAATAATAAAACGGTATGCCACATCACACTAAGTTAGAGTTGTATCTAGTGAAGGTTTATCTATATTTCTCCATTAATGATGTTTACCATGAAAGTTGGGTTAATATAGATTTAAGAGGTGAGAGTTAAAAATAATAATGAGAATTTTAAATTCTACAATAAATGATCATCATCATTCATACATGGAAGAAATGATAATTGGTAATGGATAAAAGATAACTTACATATAATAAATATAGTATTTTTTCTTTTTGAAATTTATATCATCTACAAGAGCTTTGCAAAATAGGGTTTCTCTAGGGTTCCAATGTGGTTCTGGAAGAAACGACACCCAATAGATTTCCTTCCTTCTTTATTCCCAAGGATCCATCCTCTGACATCTGATATGACCCCAACCATGGCATCACCAGAAGAGGGGGTGAAAACCCCCTCCTACAACAATGCGACGATGGCAAAGACAGAGGGGGGGGGGAATCACTCTGTCGCCATTCGAGCTCTTGCCTCACCTCAAAGCCACGACATATTTTGATGGATCCAACACATGGAAAACCATGAACATTGACCCTGATTCCTCCCATCCGATAGTGGCTCGTATTTGGGAGCTAGGAAAGTGTCTTTTGCAAGTGCCAACGATCCAGCGATACACAATCAACACTATCTGGATCGGAGAGAAAACACAGTATATGAGGGATCACGCCCTGATTAGAAAATTTATTGGACTATGGCCATCTGAGAAGGATCTAATGAAATGGATTCAACATTGTTGGAAACCCAAAGGCCACTATGATCACCAACTGGGATCTAAGGGTTTCTTCACGGTAATCTTTTACAACCTTGAAGACAGAGAGAAAGTTTTTGATGGAGGCCCTTACTTCTTCAACTTAGTTGGCTTATTCCTAAGATATTGGACAGAACAATTCAGCCCTAAAAATAATGATTTCTCCCATGCACCAATTTGGATTCGACTATACTCGCTCCCTCAAGAATTCTAGCTGGAGGAAATCTTAGCAAGGATCGGAAACACCTTAGGAATATATGTCAAAACCTCAGAAGTGACCAAACAAAGAAGGTATACATATTATGCTAGAATATTTGTATATATAGATATATCCAAACCACTACCAGGTTCAGTCGACTTGGAATATCAAGATGAAGAGTGGAGACAGACAATCGACTATGAACACATTCCTTTTCGAGGTTGCAAATGCCATGAGCATGGACATATGTTCATGGATTGTCCTCTTAATAATCTTATTAAGACGGATCAAAGAACTAATGAGAAGACAAAGGATGGATTTGTAACAGTACCAACAAAACGTAGGAAAGGCCCACTCAAACGAAAACCCCAAGCACCATCAATTCCTTTGACATTCTCAGTCAACTACCATATGATCTTCAGGATACTCAAGGCTAGCAAGGAAACTAGATGGCAAAGGCCAAATAAATATCCCTAGAAGAACCAATCTTCGAAGAAATTATACCTAGCACACAGATCACACTTGGAATATCAAGATGAAGAGTGGAGACAGACAATCGACTATGAACACATTCCTTTTCGAGGTTGCAAATGCCATGAGCATGGACACATGTTCATGGATTGTCCTCTTAATAATCTTATTAAGACGGATCAAAGAACTAATGAGAAGACAAAGGATGGATTTGTAACAGTACCAACAAAACGTAGGAAAGGCCCACTCAAACGAAAACCCCAAGCACCATCAATTCCTTTGACATTCTCAGTCAACTACCATATGATCTTCAGGATACTCAAGGCTAGCAAGGAAACCAGAYGGCAAAGGCCAAAGAAATCTCCCCAGAAGAACCAATCTTCGAAGAAATTATACCTAGCACATAGATCACACATGGAGGAGGTGATATACCATACGAGGAAGGGACATGGAAATCGAATTGGATGAGAGGGAACTAGTAGGGGTAGACCTGGTAAATCTGGAAAAATCCTATCAATGAAAGGATTTGTACAATATACCTTTAGACCATCTAGGAAAATTCCACAAGGTCTACCTGGACTCCAAAGATGAAGCAACATCCAGAGCTAGTAAGGGTCTAGACATCCACAAAGACCCCCTTAAAGACACTCATAACAAATAAAAAGATGAGAAGAAGCACGGTCAAAAGTCCACTCAGTAGCTCATCCAGGAGGCAGGTAACTTCATGGTAAACTCTAGATAGATCCAATTGATTTCAGATAGTTTCCCGCCCCTCCCCACACCCTCTTCCTCATGAAGATCACCTCATGGAACATCAGAGGCTTCAACTAGAGAAGTAAACAAATACTTCTTTGATCTTGTATCATAGATGAGAATCTAGACATACTACTCCTATAAGAAACCAAATGTGTTGGTTTGGAAATGGATCACATTCTCACCCAATGTCGGAAACAAGCAAACACCATTTACACATATTCTAGAGGGGTTGTTGGTGGACTTTCCATTCTATGGAATCCAACCATTGTCCTTTTATATGGATTCTTCACCACTGGATGGACGATCTCAGCAAAATGCGGAGAAATAGGCTCAGATAAAGAGGCAATAATCACCAATTTTAATGGTCCCCGACTCCAACCAGACAATCAGAGCTTCCCACAAAGTGTTCAATGCTTAAGTAACATTGCAAGAGGACGCCACTGGATTTTAGGAGGGGATTTCAACATGATCATCTCGCTCGAAGAAAAGCAAGGGGGAACCTGTAGGATAGAACATGATTATGAGGAATTTAAAGAAACCATTGAAGATTTGGGCCTAATAGACATAGAAAAAATCAATGGGGATTTCACATGGTCTAACAGGAGATTAAGGTCTCAACATATAGCATGAATATTGGATCGCTTCCTAGTTTCAAAGACACTAGTGATGGAGGGATTTGAGATTGAAGCCAATGTCCTAGAAATATCTGGTTCTAATCACTGGCATGTTCAAATCTGGATGGACATGTCCAACTCACTTAAGAAGAGGCCTTTTCGATTTGAAAAATTATGGCTCACTCACCCCGAATTTCAAGAGAATCACCATCAATGGTGGGAGGATGCAGACATCTCGCATGGTTCACTAATGTACCACTTCCAACAAAAGTTGAAAAAATTTAAGAAGCACTTAAAGTTTTGGAATAAAACCACCTTCGAGAACATATTTCAAGCCCAGTGGGATCTGAAACAAAGGATGAAAATAATTCAACAAGATATCATTCACAAGGGTTATACGGAACAACTATAGGAAGAGGAAGCAAATGTCAACCAGCAACTGGAAGATAGATATGCTGAAGAGGAAATCCTCTGGCATCAAAAATACAAAATCTAGTGGCTAAAGGAAGGGGAAAAAAACACCAAATTCTTCCATAGAACCGTGATCCAGTGTCGAAATATTAATAGAATTACGAAACTAGAGGATGCATAAGGTTGCATCCTAACCACCCACTTTGACATGGAACATGAAATGGTCAGATATTATCAAATCCTTCTCAAAGAGCCCTAGCATGATCAGTTTGCAGCAATTGAGAAAATCACATGGCATATCTCCTCTCTTGTCACCTCAAATCAAAATGTCTCCCTTTTAAGACCAGTCACAATTGAGGAGGCTGGCCAAGCAATAAAATACATGATGGTTGGGAAAGCTCCAGGACCAGATGGATTCACTACTGACTTTTTCCACTACAGTTGGCCCCTGGTTAGGCAGGAGATGTGGAAAATCATCGAAGATTCCAGAAGATTAAGACAGGTCCTTCCGACACTCAATGCTACCTTCATCACTCTTATTCCCAAGGAGGAGTGAGTCACCCAACCTAAGCAATTCAGGCCTATATCTCTTTGCAATGTCATCTGCAAGATTCTAACTAAGTTAATAGCTCTACGACTCAAATCCATCCTTCCTCATATCATTTCTCATGAACAATATGGTTGTGTAGAAGGACGCCAAATTATGGATAGCATTTTTCTTGCATACGAAGTTCTCCATGCCTTGAAAATGACTGGCACCCCTGGTATGCTAATAAAATTGGATTTTTCCAAAGCCTTTGACACACTCAGTTGGCAGTACATCCAATCCTTCCTCATTTCCTTCGGGTTTAGTCAAGAATGGGTCAGTTGGATCCTCATGCTAACCTCTTTAGCCTTCTTCTTTGTTTTGATTAATGTGGTCCCCTCTCAACCTTTCTTACCCTCTCAAGGTATTTGCCAAGGTGATCCTCTTTCCCCTTTCCTTTTCATCATCATGGTGGAAGGTTTAATCTGTTACATCAAAGCCATTGTGGTAGAAGGATCCCTCTGAGGGATTTCACTCCATGGCTTGAACCCTCCCATTTCATACAGCCAGTTTGTGGATGACACCATGATGATGGGATCTCCCACTGCCCATGAATCCAAATATTTATTGGAAATTATTAACAACTTCAACGCAGCTTCAAGCACATCCATTAATCATGACAGATCTCATATTTTCTTATTTAATACCCCCATATCCATCTAGTCCTTCATATTTCACATCATTGGCTTCAGCAGGGGCTCCCTTCCAACCAATTATCTAGGAGTCCCTCTCATAGACAACACACTCTGAAATAGCTCATGGGAGGGCCTTATCATGTCCCTTGAAAAAAGGATTAGCCATTGGACCTTTCGAGCCCTCAATTTGGCCATTCGTCTAGTACTTCTTAAATAATTGTTGCAATCCATCCCTTTATACATCTTCTCTACTCTTGTCATCCCCATTTTTATTCTCAATACCATCAAAAGCATCCAGTGAAAATTTTTATGGCAAGGCACAAAGGCAGGCCGCAAATGGGCCTTGGTCACTGGAGGGAGTTGTGTAAACCAAAACATGTAGGGGGAATGGGATTAAGAGACCCCCAAACCATTAACCAAGTGTTGGGGGTGAAAATATGGTAGAGATGGCTCACGAAACCCACTGAAATCTGGGCCAGATTATGGAGACACAAATATTCCAGCACAGTTCGAGAAGACTAGTTGATCAGATGAAATGATAGTTATGTCAGATCTCTCATTTGGAATAAAATAGAGTGCAATATACCCCTTGTCTAGGATCATGCATTTTGGGAAATAGGTAATGACACCACATCCTTATTCTAAACGGACTCCTGGAAACAATTTTTGCCTCTCAACCAACAACCTTGGCACGAAAATCTCAAGCCACACACAGACAAAGTAGGGATAAAAATGGTAGTGTATTTCTGGTATGTGGAGAACCAACAAGACACCTGGAGGTGATGGAAAACCAAAGAAGAAGAACTAGGGTTTCCAAACCCATAGGTTCTGTAAAAATGGCAGGAAAAGGCAAACATGCGCCAAATCAAAATCAAGCATGAACCAAACATACTTTGTTGGGAACACTCCCCCAAAGTCACTTTTACAATCAAAGAGGAATATGGCCTGAAAGAAAATTTCTTCGAGCTAATCAAAGACCCCATCTCTAGTAACATCTGGGATTCTAAGCTATGGCCAAAGATCAACACTTTCCTCTTGCTAGTTGGGCATAAAAGCATTCTCACTTGGGACAACCTACTGAAAAGAGGACTCATTGGACCCTCCATTTGTCACCTATTCCTAAAATCATAGGAAAATTAGGAACATCTTCTCAATAAATGTTCCTTTAGTTCTCTAATATGGGACCAAGGCACCCTCATGATGCGCACTTCTGACCGAAATCAGGAAGGAATTTACAACACAATTTTTGGTTGGCAGATCTGTGCTTTCAAGAATCCCATTCTCAACCGCATCTGGAAACTTCTCCCTAGGGTTATCCTTTGGAAGATCTGGAAGGAGCGCAATCAAATAATATTCCTCTCCAAAACACAAACTTCGAAGGAAGTTTGGCTCCTTATTAGGAAAAACATAGTTAAGACCATAATGGCCAACACTCGGACCAAAGAAGACCTGTCCTGTGAATACAATGAGAAGGAAAACCTCCAAGTTTGGAATCTTCCAATAAGCCCCTCAACCCCTCAAGCCAATGGGAGATCCATCCATGGAAATAGCCCCATTCATTGGAGTTTCCCTCCACCAGGTTTCATTAAGCTCAACTTTGATGGAGCGTCCAAAGGAAATCCTGGTCCAACTGGCTTTGGCTTAGTTCTCAGGGATGAGTAGGGATCAGTTCTACACATATCAGTAGGAAGACTTGGATTTGACTCAAATAATGCAGCAAAGATTTGGACCCTCATCAAGGGTCTTCTCCTATCCTAGAAACATGGATAAAACCAAATAGTGATAGAAGGGGATTCCTAGATAATTCTTAATATTCTCTCCAATCTTCTCCACGGCTCTTCACCAGAAAATATTTCCCCAATATGGAGGCTTATTCATACTTTGGAATTTCTTCATACTATCATTCAACCTCATCAATTTCTCCACATCAAACGAGAAGCCAACAGGGTGGAAGACAAGTTAGCTAATATAGGGGTCCACCGGATATAAGGGGATCTAATATGTGATTCATCTCTGCATAGTGATCATCCTATTCTCTTGGAATGCATTTCCCTAGCATGCTCGATTGACTCGCCCCTAGATGTGGTTCCATATAGCGCATAGTGCACATGATAATCCACCAGGAATTGAATACCCTTGACACTTGTCTCACCGAACCTCGAGCCAACGACGTGGGTGGAAGTTTACAAAGGTTGCAACATCTAATCATCCAAGGTATTTCATACTCGACAAGATTTATCTCCAGGGGAATGTTGCAGGTCTACACAACAAAGGTTGGATTTATTAACTCCTGGTACCTGGTGTTTAATGAGTCATTAACAGCCATGACGCAATTGATAAGAGGTAAATTAAGGAAGCTAAGGGCTCAAGGGAATCTATATTATGTTTATGGTTTCTACCTAGTGCACCATCACATCAGAAGAAAACAATGGGTCTGGGAATTTCATTACAAGGAGTTTATCACGCCTGCATTCAATATGTCGCGACAACAAGGTTTCCCAAAGTGAGGCAGGGGAGCTTACATTCCATTAGGACGACATCTCTCCTTGGTCATGGGTAATTATAAGTTGCATTCTCATGGGAAGCACTCCAGGTCTCCTTCATGCAACTCGAACAAGGATCACCCACAAGATAGCAGACACACCTCGAACGGTTTGGGTTGTAAGATTGAATGGTTTGATAGTCGAGGGCGCTCTCTAGGATATGCCCAAAAAAATTTCCCTGGTTGGACTTCTTCTGAGAGCCCACCTCCAAGCTCCCTTAGCAGTCCTTCTAGGAACATTCATGATGCTCAATCCTCGAGACACCCATTGAAGCACTCTTTAGAAACACCATCCATAGAAAATATAAACACAACCAACACGGAGGACTCCCAGTGCATCTTTGTCGCCTTGTCCACTCTTCAATAACTGGTTTTAGAACTTCACAGCAAGGTTTTTGACGTCAAATTCCACCTTGAGCTTCTCAAACACAGTGTTTCCCTAGCGACGGACTTCAACACTACTCGATATGCCCTGCCATATCCTGCGACGGCTGGAGTGACGGTGCCATCCTCCTTTCTCCTGGACAGAAATGAAGACAAGTTTTAAGGACATTAGGTTCATCTTTTTGTTACTAGCTAGTTTAGTTTGTATATGGTCCTATTGGATGTAATTTCTATCAGTATTGAGGCCATATTATGTTTACCAGTCTTGTATTTTTTGTATATCTGGAAATGCCAAACAGTTTCTATGTCATTGAAGCCACTTGGCTCTGTATATTTTTTTGTCTCATAGGAAGTACATTCTTGAAAACTCAGCTGGAGTGGAGTTGGTTTCCAATCATGGCGACTCTCACTCCAGTGAACAATGGTCATTTTGTAACAGTTTTTCATGAAAGGTAACTTATAGAATACTTACTTACAAAGAAAAAAATTATATCATCTTAAATTATTATTTTTTGTAAGCTAAATCATTGTATTATCTCAAAAACCATACATGTATTGAGATTCCTGATGCTTGGCCTACCAACATTGGAAACTAGAACCAACACCATGTTATTTTTAAAATGTTCATAATTGTCATAGAAGCAAGTTTCAAAATAGTTAAGATTCTACAATTGGTACATAAAAAGCCCGAGTTCTTGCAGGAACTATAGCCTGCCGAAATTAAAAAGTGAAACCAAAATGAAACCATAAACTCAAAGTGAAGATCATACTCTAGAATTCCTATTGCCATATCTACCATGAGAAGGAGGTCGACGTGCCTAAGTAAATATATAGGGATGACGACACTCTGGATAGTGTGAAAGAGCAATCTTGCCTGACAAAGATTCTAATAGAGCATCCAATATTCAACCTATACTCTCCTGTCGAAATTTTTTATCCGCTACATCCCTACGTATTTCAAAGATTAGTTGGAGTTGTTCGCTAGTTAAGCCACGTTGAATGGTCTCTTCAGATTGGGAAAAATCCTCTAGCAGCTAAGCATGGGTAGTCATATGTGCTTGAATTGGAACCACCAGAGGTTCCTTCTCTATGATGGGAACACCCTAGTGCTCATCAAAGTATCCCCACGAAGAGGCTTGATCTTCTCTCACCTGTATACCTTCTACATGAGTTGGAATAGTGCCACTGACCTAGACAGGCACATTGTGTTGGATGAGAGCAGATGGAAATTCCTCCTTGACAATTGAAGTACCCCATACCTCCTCATTTATGTTATCATTCCTTGGATTAGGATTTGTTGTGGAAAGGTGGGGCGATGAAGACTAAAGGGAGGGATGGGGAGGACGACGACGATTGGCCATATAGTGGTAATATCTAGGGCCACACCTATCCCTTCCAAGTTCTCAAGGCATCGTGACAAGAGTGAGATGGGTGAGATTGAATATATTGCAAGGGAGAGTCAGAATAGGAATGGAACATAGCTTCACAGAGCCAGAAAGGAACACAAGAAAACAGATGATAGAAAACACGAAGAGGTGGAGGGAAGAAATACCATTCCAAACCATTGAAGACATCATTAAATTGAAAACGACTCCTCATAAAGTCCTTGTACTGTGTTGATTGGAGCTTCACATCATCCAAATCTAGAGTGTTAAATTTCCCATGAGTCAAGATCTATCGCAAAAGACTGTGCTATAATGTCGAACCTTGGAGAGAGGAGTGAAGGAAAAAAGGCAGAAGGCAAGGATGACCTTGCTAAATGCATAAAGAAACAAGTGTCACTCCATCCGGGGATATATCATCTTAAATTTATTATTATGTTGCACAACTATTTTTTAGTATCTAATAATAAATTTTAATTTAAATAATATATTAAAATTTAAACAATAATAATTAAAAATATATAATTTAAATAATGATGTAAATAAAATAATATCTCATCGTCATCATCATTATTACTATTATTATTAAAAAATTGTCACACATATAATATCTCACTATATAAACATATCATTATAATGAAACAATTTTTTATAATCATAAGAAAAACTTACCTTATTAAAATATACTTTGAACTATGATCGAATTTTAATTATTCTAAAATGATTATAATGAAACAATGAAACATATTTTTTAATCATAATAAAAACTTTTCTTATTAAAATATTTTTTAACTATAACCTAATTTTAGCTATATAGTTCACAATAACTAAATTTATTCTAATTTGTTGAATTTGTTTATAATTACCATATATGATCCGGATTATTTTCGGCACGAAATGAGAGCGGAGATATAATAAAGAAATGTACAAAGATATCGCATATATCTAATAATATAACAGGAAATATATCAGATATGAAACCATAAACACAGAGATACAGTAATACACAATTTCTATTAATGAAAGAAATGTACAGAAACTATAAAAATACAGAGTGAAAGACTCGCTAGAATGGTGGCAGCTTATCTCTGAGAAGAGATGTGACAGCTACTCGCATTCGCAAGAAGATGATTACAATGAGGCTCTGAAGACATTTTTACAATAAACAGGAATGCCAAAAACCCTAGACATCCAAAAACCTAACCCTAGGAGATGAAGCGCCAAAAGTCATGTGGGCCCCGTTTGGGTAAGTTAGTACATCAACTTCTCGGGGTCATAACTTTTGCATACGATCTTCGTTTTAGGCGCATGATAGCTCGTTGGAAAGGTATCGTCGAGGAGATTCATTTTGGGGGCTCAATTATGCTTTTGGCTATCATTGAAAACCTCTATCTCGAAAAACCTTCATTTAGGCCCTCAAAATGGCCCCGGAAGTTAAAACCTGCTAAAAATAGTAAATTGTCAAAATTGCCAAAAAATTGTTTTGAGCCAGTCAGAAAAGGTGGGTGGCCACCGATATCCACCTGGATCAATATAAACCTAGACATTATAAACTTAATTTATTTTGAACCTTGTTCTTTCATACTATATTTAATTTGAATGGTTTTATCATTTTCATATAAAAAATGACGAAAATTACTATTTTTCATATGTTTATTTAAATTAAATTAAGTATTAATAATATAACTTAATATTTACTAAAATTTAATTTAATATTTCCATTTTTTTTTTATGTTTCATTAAAACTCAATTTGTAATGCCTTGTATCGAGTGACAGGGAAGAGACTTGCCATGGGGCCACCACCCGAGGCAGACCGCCACGCGTCCCCTCCATTCGTTAGTGTCTGTCACCCGATACACACCCCTGTCACCTCACTTAATGACCATTAAACTATATTCTAAGATGCATAATATTTGTCTCATGGTTCTTTGTGGTCGTCTTGTACATGCTCAACTCATGATGCGTAGACGGTACCTTGCTCGCACCAGGTATATCCCTCCCGTTGGGTTCTTTATCATGGACGCTCCATTCGCATTAACTTCAATTACTCAGCTCCCGTGCAATCATTATGGTGTTTCCTTCAACTCTTTTTCCAATTCATCGCCCATCCCTTTTATCTCTATTCCTCGTCTCATTGGGATCTCCCACCTTACCTTCCTATTGTTCATCCCCTACCTTGTCTTTTCTCCCTCGTCATTCACTCGCCACCTTTCCTTCTATATGTCCCTCATCTTTCTTACCCAAGCTCTAATGGCCCAGGGTCAACTCTCTTGTCGAGGACTTGGGAGCTCCTCCCGCACTCTTCCACGACATACGAGCTCTCGTCTTGTAGTCGCGGCCAAAGACTCCTCTGAACCTTACATCACCCATACCCCTCCCCATATATAGGATGAAATTGACCTTGTCGAGGCTGATACACAATCTTTACGTCATTTTTTTTTCCCGATGATGAGGTTCTCAATTCAATCAATTCATGGATCCCAGATACCAAGAACATCATGTCTCAGGTTTCTCGGTATCTTAATACTATAGAGATTTACTGCCACATGAAACTCTTATTGGGAAGTGTCTTGGAGGGTCGCAAGGAGGACAAGAATGAATTTTTGATCTAGCTCAACGAAATCAAAGCTCAACATCGGCTCCACATCTACAAAATGAACATGTTGGCCAAACAACTAGTGGGATTGGACCTCTCGCACGTCACTCTACCTGATGCATAGGTGCCTCTGGATGAAGGCCATCCTTCAAATTAACTTTGATGCTTTTAAGGCTCCTTGTTTTTTTATTTATTCTATGGGGTCTTGGGATTTTAATCCCACCTCATCTTTGTTATTTTAGGAAAAATCAGCAAAAAAATATTGTGTTAGATATGAATAATAGCATTACTTTCAGTTATGTCCAGAATTTTAAGTTCAAAAGACAATATCTCCATATTACCTCAGATAGATTGATGTATTGTTGTTGGTCTGGTTTCCCTAGTGACAGGCCAGTAGCAAGGTTTTTGTATATTTTTACAATAGCAATATAAAGAATCTGGATCGTTTACAAAAAAAAAAAAAACACAATCTATAATGTTTGTTTTCTCTTTTTATTAAGTTATAATGATAATATACTTATTACAATTTATTAAATTGTAATGATAATATATGTATTGCAATCTTATTAGATATTCCTTTTGTTATATTTTAATAATGACATAAAAAAATAAATTTTCTTAAGTATTTATTTTTATATACAAAATTTTAATATTGTATTGTTTTTAGCTATTTGCCAGTAATTAAAGGATAAAGTTAATAAGTGGAGAAGAATTTTGTTGGAAGTCATAGTACTTTTCCCCCAATGATTTTGGCATTTTTTTTTCCACGGAAAAAAGTGTAATTTTATTCATTCGAAGATAACCAAATTACATTTTGTAGGTGCATGAAGCATGACCTAATCATGGGTAGAAAGATCCAAAAGGGACAAAAAATATGGTTGGTAATCATTAAAGAAAATATAGAAACAGGAATTGGGAAGAAACCCCAAATAGGCCAGAAAACGTGGGTCAAGAGATATTGTCACAGAAATAACCCCAAAAATGAAATCCTAACAAACATTGGTGGCCGAATGGACCAGGTTAGAGTGGTATGAAAACCCTCACATCAGCAGAACCAGATAGTAGCAACGTCGACAGAGACCTTGACCAACAACAGTAAGACCAGAAGATGCACTCCCTCTCAAAGGACCTCAAAGTGCCAGACCACAACACCGCACGCCTAAGATAGGACCTCAAATATTTGGCACAACCCCCTCCATATAGGAGGAAAAAAAAATTGATAGCCACCAATAGGATTCGGATCTGAGTATACATCAAACCCTAAAAAAACCAAAGAAACTAGAGAGAGGAACTACAAACTAGGAGCAGAATAAAGCGGAAGAACCAAGCACCAGGTCCCAACACCAGATCCATGCACCCACGAAGGTTGAACCGCCAAAAGTAGAATAAACTGCATAAAGAAACCCCTAGAGACCAAAGCCGAGAGCTGGCACACAGCATACCTCCAAAGAGAACCCAAAAGCGGGACTGACCAGGTCTGAGAGGCATCCAATCCTCTCCAGAATAAGAGAGGGACCAAAAACTCCAAACCTTGGCCAATAAAAGTCTGAGACTCGGCACTCAAGATTTGAAACCAATAGTGTGAAGCCCATGGAATGCATCAAACCCTGACAGCAATCTCGATACCAAAGAGGGAGGTCAGATGGAGATACCACATACGTCGGCATGAGAGTAGAAGAAACCTCTCCAAGAAATACACAGATATAAGAAACGAACACCAGGCGGCGCCCCCACAAACGCACCCACAAGCATACTGCAACCCTAAATGGAGGTTGCAAGCACCGAAACCACATCACCACCCAAAGGAAGGACATATCTGGGCAAAAATACTTGATCTGAGAAAAGCAAGAGGTCTAGAGCATAGACATTGCATCACCAGAAGAAACTGCAACCTTAAACGATGAACCACCACCTCCTTCCAGAGAGTAGCCCTATCCGCACTCGAAGATCAATCGACGGGAAGATAGGAAACCTCCCCGCAAGAAAAAAACCATGAAAGATAGACTTTGTATCAGGGAAAAAACGTCATGGAGAATATAGCTTCAGGGAGAAAGAGTTTGCTAGGAAAATCTATGCTTGGGCATCAAAAGAGAAAGGTATAGCGGGGGCTCTGCGGCTAGGGAAACCCTAGCCGCAGACCCCCCTCTCAAGTTTCAATTTTGGCACATTTTAAGATGACTATGATTGAAAATATATTAAACAAAAAGTTGACTTTGTCCACTTATTAACTCATTCCAATTAAAAAATAATTTTAATTATATTACAAATTTATAGTATTCCAATTCTCATTTCTTTAAAATACATGTGTTTTTTTTCTTAAATCAAAATATCAATTCTTCTCTTAAATAGATTAATAATATAAAATAATTTCTATATTCCAAAATGACCCACTATCAAGTAGTTATTATGGATTTTTTTTTTAATAGGTGGAGGTAGTAGTATTTTAAAATATTAAATATTTAGTGTCTCGAGATTATCTACGATATCAAAGGGTAATATAATTGTTTTCTAATTTCTAGAGTTAGTGGTATTATAAAATATTAAATATTTAGTGTCTCAAAAATATTTATCATATCAAGGATGATATCACCAATATCTTCTCCAAGGTGTGGTTGACTATTGTCAAATGAAAATGTGACAAATAAGCTTCTTTGAATTTTAGATGTCCAACTCAACCATTGTGGTTAACCCAAAACTTTGAAATTCTATTGGTTATTGAATTTCCAACTCATCAACTATATTTTTTCTTATAAGGCCTATTTTATCCCAAAATTTCCTCTAATGGATATTTATGGAGGCCTCGAGGGAGAATGACTAATGGGAGCAGTGATGTATGCATGTGAAAAGTACGTCAGAGATGGTACCCTTATCCACATATGTGGGAACTATCATTTTATGGGTTGATTTCTATCATGCAAGGTTATGTAAGGTGTCGAGGTGGATATGAAAGTGTGAAGTGTAGCTCAACCTCCATCAGTTTCCATCGGCGGGCGCGTGTGTTCAGGATGGTGGCTCAATTTCGATGCAAGGAGGTGTTAATTTGGACAAATTTGGGATGGATTCAACAAGGTTGGTGAAAGGGGAAAATGTTTGGGAGATGGATTTCTAATTCTCTGTTGCGACATGGATTGGATGGGTGTGGCATGGGTATGTCAGTTAGTGGCTTCTATTTCTTTTGCAAGACTATGGCTTCTGGGGAAGGGTTTCTGGTTTGGATTTTTGTATTTCTTCCAAGTCTCTATGAGAATTATTCGCAAATAGTCTTTTTCGCGGGACCCTCATTTATGTCCAATGGCTCCTGATGTTATCTATGGTGCATTTCTCTCTGGTGGTGTTTTTCACTCCTGCACAATTAGAAACAATGGAGGGTGGGGCAAGAAGTGACCATCATGAGGGGACAATTGAGGATTAGGAGATGGTCGATCAGGAAAGACTCCATATTTCATTCAATGTATTGAATTCCACAGTTACCTTCATCGTGGATACTATGGTTGAGGATCATGGTATGATGGGGCAATTGCAGGATGAATTGGCAGCGTTGTGGTTGCAAGTGGAGGAGCTTCAGCTCTGGCCTCCTCCATTGATTTCTATCTCTGGGTTGGTGATGGCTTTCTCACCTCATCTTGGTGCAACTCCTATTCCTAATCTAAATTCTCTGTTAGAAAATCTGAAAACAGAGGATGAGGTTCCAATCATTATGCCTCCTTCTGATTAATTATGCTTTGTTTTGTAATCTGTCTTTTTGGTATACTACAAAGTTTACTAGTGCAAATATGTAGTGAATTTAATACATGAAGGATATGAGCTATGATTTAGTTAGATAGTTTACTACTATTTTGGAGACTCCAAATTTTTGTTTTATTATGTGGAAAGCTCTTTTGTATTTTGCATCCGTTAATAGCACCTTTAATGCAATACAAATCCACCAGCATTATATATATATATATATATATATATATTCTACTTAAAAAAT
>JASDQU010012275.1:14814-63204 GCA_032191745.1 Picea mariana
TATATATATATATATATATATATATATATATATATATATATATATATTATTTTAATTGAGTTGAATGGTTAAAAGGAATATAAGGAAAATAAAGTCAATAATATATAATGTCTCATAAAAAGTACTAAAGTTGTTAATATATACAGAAGTAAAAAAGTTGTTAATATATGAAGAGATTTCATGAATTTAATTACTCTAATTTCTAGTTTCAATATTGTATAAAAAATTCATAAACTTAATTATTTTAATTGAAAGTTGTTAATATATGTAGAAGTACAAAAGTTGTTAATATATGAAGAGATTTTATAAATTTAATTACTCTAGTTTTAATATTGTATAAAGAGACACATAAATTGAATTATTTTAATTTCATTAAAAGAGTTGATAATGAATTGTCTAATTTAAAATTTGAAATTTGAAATTATTTTTAAGGTGGATTGAGGTAAAGAATATAAAGAAAAAAAGTATGAGCTAGATTTTTTTATTGTGAGTTTTCAAAGTTGTTTTTTTTTTTCTATTTTCATATTTAGTATCATAATAAACTTGGGTTTTTCATTGATTTTCATATTTAGTGTCATAATGGAGAACCCTAGGAATGGTGGCTTGCCTTGTCACACTACAAAACACTAGACCGAGGACCATTTATTCACTACATGGAGTCGCCTATATTGACAAATGGGCAACTACGATTCCCTGGTAGATTACTCTGACGATTTGTTGTCAAAGTCAGAGATTTTCTCCTCTCCCAAAGCATCAATTTGCGTCGTCAATCAACTATACACAAAGGATCCATCCTTAACGGACAATCTCTTGATGCAAACTAGGCCAGATCTTGACCTCTCGAGCCCTTCTCCAATTGGACCGATCACCTCCTTAGGCTCCATGGCGGAGCCAATAATTATCTGCCTTGAAAATCATGCCCAAAAGTCTATATTGCATGTACGACCCTACTGAGAATCAACACCTCGAAAATAGTTCCAAATTGTTGTTGTACAGTCTGATCAGTAAGGTTGTTCTGCAACAAGAAAAACCCTCAAAGTTCCTCAATTTCTACGCCACAAGCTACCTCGAAAATTGTGTCCACTTTCTTGTTGTACGACTTGTACGGATCTGTATAGTATGGCCTCCCACTTAGTAGTAAACTTTAGCAACTTCTCGCATAAATTCGTCTTGGGATTTGTGCCCAATTTCTCTTGGAATTCGTCCCAAATCTATTGCATACACTTTCCTTCTAGCTCTCTCTCAAATCTCTCTTGACTTGTCTTGGAAAATACCCTAGGCTTACTCTTATAACTTAAAATGATTTTTCACCTTCCCCATCCCTAAATCCAATGGCCAAGATCTAATCTTGCCTTTACAAGATCAAGGGACATGATTCGATCCCTCCAAAATAAATCACTTACATTTACTAAAGTAATTTTCCACTTTATGACATAAGTGCATTTTATGACATAAAGTCACTTTAACAAAATATTAAAAGGTCACTTTACAAAAAGTCACTTTCATAAAAGAGTCACTTTATTACAACTTTATAAAATGCCTATTACAAAGTCAAGTGCCTAGTAGTGCAAATGCAAAGTTACTTCTACATACAAGACAAAATATGTGGATTACCTTCTAAGCTATAAAAGCTAACACTCCCTCTTAGCGAGGGATGTACTCACTGCCATCACCATCACCTATTCTTGTCCTTAAGTCCATCACATTGTTCGTAGTAGGATCTCCCTATGAACCTAGAGCCAACCTCAACACTTGCATAGAACTCGAACTAGAATACCTCCTCCTCGAAACCACTCTGGACCCTGAGCTCCTAGGAGAATACACTCTCCCACCCTGATATTTTGTCCACTCACACCAGTTGAGCCTCATGTCGGTTCTTAGAAGAGAAACCCTCTCTTCCCTCGAATTTTGAGACTGAATCCTTGGGCCCACTGCAGTCTTATGAGCCTCCTACTCCTTATCTAACTCTAAATATCTAATTGTAGGTTGTCCTCACACATTGTACAACCTATCAACCCGATCACCAATCAATTATGGCTTGACTGAATCCGCTCCCTCTATGTAGATAAAGACACATGTCCAATCTCGAATAATGTTACATATCCTGCATCTTCCAAGGATGACACCAAAATCAAGTTAACCCTTAGCCCTCTAGGAGTTATCCAAACTCGAGTTGGAATCTGACCCTTCCAACTCCACATATTTCTTGTGTCATTCCCCCTTTACTTTCAAGTAGTCGTTCTGGACCTGTCTCTGTGATACTGAGGAATATAAGCCATATTTATGTCATGTGACAAGAGGCTCCATTGTCAGTGATCCATCTACTGTCACACACAAATCCAGTACTCCTGACACTTAACACGATAGTGACCAATGAGAATTCCTTTTCAAACTTGTCTGAAAAGTCCTCTACTGTTGTTGTCGCTACAACTGGCCCCTCCTTCTCCGTCCTCTTCTTCTTCTTCTCTGGACACTGGGTTGCAAGGTGGACATATTGGTTGCAAATGAAACATCTTACTTTTCTCAATTCTTTCATGGAACTCCCCTGCTTTTTACTTTTTCTCTCTATCGCAAGAGCAATATTCTTTTCATCATCTCCATCTCCCTTATGTCAACTACTCTGAGATCCTTATCGGATCTCCTCCTGAGTGAAATCCTCCCATGGTCTGCTCTAGTCTGGTAAATTTTCCTAACCCACCACACACTTCATGAAGACATCTCATTCCTTGGTGAAGCCTTTCAAGGCTATCCTCACCATCTATGAATCTGAAATGACCTCCCAAATTGCAAACAACTCATCTTTCACATGTTCTACTCGGATAAGATAATATGCCACACTCTCACCCTTAACCATCTTAGTATCATGAAGCTTATCCTTTAAGTCCATCTTTTGGTTCTCATTCTTTGCCTCCTACAAGTTTTTCAGTGTCTCCCACATGCCATAAGTTGTCTTCTTCTCAGCTAAGTGTGAGATAAGTGAGTCCTTCACTCCATCCATAATAAACCCCTGAGCTTTGGCTTCCTTACCCTCATGAACATCCAGAGCAATAGGGTTTGATGTGGGAACAACTACTACAGAGCTAACAAAGATCCAAATTTCCATTGCAAGTAGTTGGAAATCCCTTCCAATCGGTCCTCATATCTGATGCAAGAATCCATTTTCCTCTCAACTTCCCTATATAAAATAAACAACCAAGTTTCCCCCTTCAAATCCCTTCCAAAGATAGCACTTCTCATTGTAACTCATAGCACATGTTCTAATACCATCTAGAAAATCAGCAACAAAAGAACTAACTCACATAGGACTTTTGTCAAACACTTACCAAGCACATATTTCCGTCTTAAATGAACTTTGGTATGTAATAACCCACATTCATCTATATCATAAGAAGAAACACACATTACTAAGTAAAATGCAGTGGACAATAACAATGAATGACATTCACAAAACACATGTGCACACCCATAATTTTGGCAACCAGCGAGGGAAAACCCTAGTTTGGAGACACCCACCAAGAGACATTTATTAACAGCTTTAGGAAGTACAAAAGTTACAACAGTAATGCATTTGGAAGTAAGAGAAACACTTATAGACACCCACAATTGTCCCAAAAATTATTTGACTTGAAAATTTTGCCCAAAATTATGTACTTCCTATACGATCCTGCTGAGAATCAACACCTCGAAAATAGTTCCAAACTATTGTTGTACATTCTGATTAGTAAGGTTTTTCTGCAGCAAGAAAAACCCTCAAACTACCTTGATTTTTGTGCCACAAGCTGCCTCAAAAATCATGCCCACTTTCCTGTTGTATGGCCTAATCGGATCCGTAAAATGCGGCCTCCCACTCAACAGTAAACTTCAGCAAATTCTCATAGAAATTTTTCTTGGGATTTGTGCCCAAATTCTCTTGGAATCCATGCCAAATCTACTGCATACACGCTCCTTCTAGCTCTCTCTCAAATCTCTCTTGACTTGTCTTGCACACTACCCTAGGCTTACTCTCATGACTAAAAATGACTTTTCACCTTCCCCGTCCCTAAATCTAATGGCCAAGATCTAATCTTTCCTTTACAAGATCAAGGTACATGATTCATTCCCTCCCAAATAAATCACTTACATTTACTAAAGTAATTTTCCATTTTATGACATAAGTGCACTTTATGATATAAAGTCACTTTGATAAAATATTAGAAGGTCACTTTACAAAAATTCACTTTAATAAAAGAGTCACTTTATTACAACTTTATAAAACACCTATTACAAAGTCAAGTGCCTAGTAGTCCAAATGCAAGGTTACTTTTTCATACAAGAAAAAGCATGTGGAGTACCTCTAGAGCTATAAAACATAACACTCCCTCTTAGAGAGGGATGTACTCACTTATATCACCATCACATGGTCATGTCCTCAAGTCCATGACATCGTTCATAGTAGGAGCTCCCTCTGAACCTTGAGCCAACCTCAACACATACATATAACTCGAACCTAAAGACCTCCTCCTGGAAACCACTCTGAACCTGGAGCTCCTAGGAGAATCCACTCTCCCACATTGAGCTTATGTCCACTCACATCAGTTGAGCCTCCTGTTGATTTTCCATAAGCTAGGTTAATCATGTATTTCATTTCAATTTCATCATGTCTTAACCATAAACAAGAATGTTGCAACAACTAAGATCACAAGAAGAAACACCATGCACAAGAACACAAGATATATCCTAGGAAACCCTTCTCAAAAAAGGGAGAAAAACCTATCCAAATCCTTTGCTATATTCTTCAAGAAAAAGACCTTTCACTACCGAGAATGACTTAACACAGAAGAGGGTGCTTAAGCCTTAGAACACTAGCACCCAAGAGAGGTGCACACCTTTGCCAAAGAGAAGTACTTGCTGAAATTTCCAAAACATACAAGAAGGATGTTATTCTACAATGGAGAATCATATCCTACTTATATTAGACTTTGACCAATTAACAAGGGCATATATTGGCACAACAGGGCCAACCTCTCTAAGTCAAATATACTTATTATTATTATTTGTTATCATAATTAATATTCACATTATTAATTATCTTATTTATATTAATCATATTAACATAGGGTCGACCTGTACCCTTTACATAATAACTAGGGTTATAGGTAGGTTTGACTCTTGAACAATATATAGCAAAGGATCTGATACACACACTAGTGCTCATCCACTAGGGGCACATCCATAGGGATGCCATATCTCTAATTCACTGCATTACACAAATGAACCATATCTACACACATTCACTTGTGCTCGTCCACTCTACAGATCTACTTTCCCACTGCCACCAACAAGAGAATCATCTGGAGTCTTCTCGTCAACTCTGCTGCTCAGAGGAGGCCATCACATCATCTTCATTTATTTTCACATGATGATGTGCCCAGCTCTTTTGGGATTTCCCACGTTCACCTTGTGCTCAGCCACAGGCACATCCTAACTCAACATATCACTTTTTCACCGAATAATCATCCGGATTTCTTCTCTCTCACATCATGGAGGAGGTCATCTCTACATTCCTAGCTCTGTCCCAGGCTGGAACCACAAACCCTTTTTAGGGGCTTTCTCTCAGGTTTGTAAGCTGAGAGAAAGGCTTCACATAGCTGCTATATTCCACATCTCACAGGTTTGTAAGATGGAGGATGTCTCATATAGTTGCATCCATCAACACTCCCTCTCAGTTAGGGAGGCATTCTCCATCAAGCCAATCTTCTCACGAAAATACTCGAACTTTGTCTTGGCAAGTGGTTTAGTGAAGATATCAGCAATTTGTTCATGGGTGGAAAGATATTGAACATGAACTGTATTCCTCTGTACCATGTCTTTGATATAGTGGTACTTGATTTCAATATGTTTTGATTTGTCATGAAATATTGGGTTCTCTGAGAGCTTCACATAGCTCTGGTTGTCACAATGAATGATAATTGAATCCATCTCATGATCAAACAAGTCTGTCAAAATTTTATGAAGCCATACAACTTCATGAATTTCCACGCTTAGTGCAATGTATTATGCCTCTGTTGTAGTCAAAGCCATAGAGCTTTGTTTTCTGTTGCACCATGAAACCATGGCTGAACCTAGGGTGAAGCAGTTACCTGAGGTGTTTTTTCTGTCTACTTCACTTCCTTCCCAGTCTGTATCAGCATACCCTTCCAAGCTTAGGTCCACATTTGTTGCATATCTTAGGCCATAACCAATTGTGCCTTGTAAGTATCTCAATACGTGTTTTGCAGCTATCCAATGTGTCTGTTTTGGTTGGCTCATAAACTAGCTAAGCATATTTACTGCATAGCAAATGTTTGGTCTAGTGTTAACCAGATACATCAAGGATCCAATAAGTTGTCTATATAAATGTGGATCTACGTCTCCTGAATCAGTATCATTCATCTTCTTCAAGTCCATTACCATTGGATTTGTCATGGATTTACAGTATGTCATTTGGAATCTTTTCAGAATCTCCAAGGTATATTTTCTTTGACTTAGTAAATTTTTTCTGATCTTTGCCATACTTCTAGTCCCAAGAAGTAATGCATTTGGCCCAAATCCTTCATTTCAAATTTTGCAGTTAATGCATGTTTGCATTCAGCAATGAGTCTTTATGAGCCAGTGATGAAAAGATCATCCACATATAGAACTAGGATCAAGCATTCATTCCCATTAATGTTATAATATAATTTTGGGTCGGCTGAGCTTTTGTTAAAACCCAAACTCATCAAGAAACCATCCATTTTCTTGTACCAAGCACGTGGGGCTTGTTTTAGGCTGTACATAGCCTTCTTCAATCTACAAACATAATATTTTTTGTTGTGTACAATGAAACCTTCTGGTTTTTCAATATAGACTTCTTCCTCAATTTTGTCATTGATAAAAGTTGTCTTTACATCCATCTGATGTAGCTTCCAGCCCATGGAAGCAGCTAGTGCAATGATGGATCGAATGGAGGTATATATGGATACTGGTGCAAAAGTCTTGTCATAGTCAACTCCCTCTATTTGTGAGAACCCTATGGCCATGAATCTTGCTTTATAATTTTCAATGCTTCCATCAGCAGCATGTTTGATTTTGTAAATCCATTTGGAAGTTACTACAGACTTCCCTTCTGGTCTTGGGACAACATCCCATACATAATTCTTTAGTATAGATTGATATTCTTCAGTCATGACATCTTTCCATACTTGTTCACTTGAAGCTTCTCCATGACAGGTTGGTTTTGAATCAATAATGTGGGTCATAGCTGAAAATTAGCTAGAGAATCTCTTGGGCCTCTTACTTTCTCTAATTGCTCCTTGTGGAGCTTTATGTATTTTTTCTTCTTCTAATGTTTGGTGTGCCCAAGCAGGTCTTTTATGTCAAACAGTGATGTCTCTAGGTATATTTCTTGGGCCAACCAAATCTGCTGGAGGAACTAGATCAACTAGTGTTGTTGGATCATCTGGAACAATATATGTCTCCCTCTGAACTGTTGAATGAGAAAGAGGTATTGTTTCACCATCCATTTCCATCTAAGATTCTCTGGATTTTTGGAAGGCTACTTCTTCTTCAAAAGTAACATCTCTACTTACTTCAATTTGTCTCTGTCCTGGGATGTAGATTCAATATGCTTTTGAGGATTCATTGTATCTTACAAATGTACCTTATCTTCCTGAAGGTTCTAGTTTGGATCTCTTTTTTTTTGGTACATGAAGGTACATTGGACATCCAAATATTTTGAAGTGTCTGATCTTAGGTTTCACTTTGGTGAATGCTTCTTCTGGAGTAATTTTCTTCAGGATCTAATGAGGGCTATGGTTTTGAACATATACTGCAAGCATACATGCTTCTTCCCATAGAGTCATGGGTAGACTCTGATCATGTATCATTTCCTTAGTTGCTTCAATGATGGTTTTGTTCTTCTTTTCAGCAACCCCATTTTGTTGAGGGTTGTACAGAACTATGAGCTCCCTCTTGATCCCTGCTTCAATACAAAAATTGATGAATTCTTTTGAGGTGTATTCTCCTCCATTGTCTAATATCAATACTTTGATTTATCTTCCAGTCAAGTTTTCAACCTGAGCTTTGAATTCTTGGAATTTGGCAAGGACTCCATCCTTGTTCGTCAAGAAGTAGATCCAAGTTTCCCTGGAGTGGTCATCTATGAATAGTACATAGTACAAGTACTCATTTAATGATGCAACGGTCATTGGCCCACACACATCTGAATGAATCAAGTCCAAGATTTACTTGGATCTGTTGTCATTGTTGGGAAAGGATCCTTTAACATTTTTACCAAGGGAACAACCTTTGCAAATGCCTTCATGCTGGATCTGGATATTTGGTGGTAAACTTGTATAAGTTGCTATCTCTAACATCAATTACTTTAGAAGAGATGATATAAGAGTCTTTGTGCCATGCAAGGACTCTTCCTTCTGAGAAAGTAATTTTGTAACCTTTGTCTTCAAGTGTTGAAATAGAGACAAGGTTTCTCTTCATTCCTGGTACATATAGAATGCCTTCCAGTTTGAGTTGCATATCTAAATCTAGTTGGAAGGTGGAGGTTCCAACTCCTCTCACGCTATATCTAGCATCATCTCCAAGGACAACGTGTAGATGTGTCTCTTTTTCAATGAAGTGTGTTAAATGATTTCTAATACTAGCCATGTGCCTAGAGGTACCACTGTCAATTAGCCAATTATTTTCATTGAGAGGAACCATACCTAAGAGTGTTGAGATGTTGATGTCTTCATTGCTTTGGATTCTTGTGTTGAGCTTGCTTCCCATCATGAAATTGTTCATCTTCACAAACCCTTGTCAACTAGGATAGAAAACCTAACGGCTAGGCTAGGATAGCACTTTTAGGTTTTGTTGGGCTTATGACTGCCAACAATAAGCCTTTAAATATGATAGCTTCTTCAAGAAATTCTCATAAATATGATTCAGAATTTTCTGCAGAATTTTGACGAAACCCTATAAACCCTTAGGGTCAAAATTTTGAAAATGCATGAAATTTAGTTATGAGACTTGTTGGAGGTACATTGAAGGAGATCGTACCCTTCTAAGTCTTTTTCATCCCAAGCGTCCAAGTTTTGAGTGGTGAAACTTCTTTGAAAAGGAGGTCGTACGGATTTTCTGGAAACCCTAGGAGGGTCATACGGTTTCTGCAAATGAGAGAGTAAAAGATATGGAGAAAGCTTTTACAATGGGATCTTCAAGACCTATGCTCTGATACCATGTTTATTTTCCATAAGCTATTTTAATCATGTAGTTCATTTCAATTTCATCATGTATTAACCATAAACAAGAATGTTGCAGCAACTAAGATCACAAGAAGAAACACCATGCACAAAAACACAAGATATATCCTGGGAAACCCTTCTCAAACAAGGGAGGAAAACCCAGCCAAATCCTTTGCTATATTCTTCAAGAGAAATACCTTTCACCACCAATAATGAATTAGCACACAATAGAGTGCTTAAGCCCTAGAAGACTAGCGCCCAAGAGAGGTGTGCACCTTTTCCAAAGAGAAGTACTAGCTGAAATTTCCAAAACATACAAGAAGGATATGATTCTACAATGGAGAATCATTTCCCACTTATATTAGAATTTGACCAATTAACAGGGGCGTCTATTGGCACAACAGGGTCGACCTCTCTAAGTCAAATATACTTATTATTATTATTTATTATCATAATTAATATTCACATTATTAATTATCTTATTTATATTAATCATATTAACATAGGGCCGACTTGTACCCTTTACATAATAACTAGGGTTACAGGTAGTTCTGACTCTTGAACAATATATAGCAAAGGATATGATACAACCACTAGTGCTCATCCACTAGGGGAACATCCATAGGGATTCCATAGATCTGATTCACTGCATTATACAGATGAACTAGATCTTCACACGTTCACTTGTGCTCGTCCACAGGCACGTCCACTCTACAGATCTACTTTCCCACTACCACCAATAAGAGAATCATCTGGAGTCTTCTTGTTAACTCTACAACTCATAGGATTCCATCACATCATCTTCATTTATTTTCACATGATGATGTGCCCATCTCTTTTGGGATTTCCTACATTCACCTTGTGCTCAGCCACAGGCACATCCTAACTCAACAGATCTCTTTTCTACTGGATAATCATCTAAAGTTCTTCTCTCTCATGTCATAAAGGAGGTCATCTCTACGTTCCTATATCTATCCCAGGCTATAACCATGAACCCTTCTTAGGTTATTTCTCTCAGGTTTGTAAGCTAAGCGAAAGGCTTCACATAACTGTTATATTCCACATCTCACAAGTTTGTAATCTGGAGGATGTCTCTTATAGTTGCAATCATCAACAACTCCTACCAGTGCTCAGAAGAGAATACCTCTCTTCCCTTGGATTTCAAGACTGAATCCTTGGGCCCATTACAGTCTCATGAGCCTCTTGCTCCTCATCCGACTTTGAATCTCCAACTGTAGGTTGTCCTCGCACAATGTACAACCTATCAACCCGATCACCAATCAATTGTGGCTCGACCAAATCCTCTCACTCTCTATAGATAAAGACATGTCCACTCTTGAAAAATGTCACATATCCCTCATATTCCAAGGCTGACACTGAGCGTAGGTTAACCCTCATCCCTAGAAAAAACAGAACTCCATCAACCTCTAGGAGTTCTCCAAACTCGAGCAGGAATCTAGCCGTTCAAACTCCACGTACTTCGCATGCCATTCCCCCTTCACTTTAAACTAGCCGGTTTGGACTTGTCTCTGTCATACTGAGGAATATACGTCATATTCATGTCAGATGGAATGAGGCTCCACATTCAATTATTCATCTATTGTCATGCACAAATTATTACTCCAAACACTTGACATGAGAGTGACCAATGAGAATTCCTTTTCAAACTTGTTGGAAAAGTACTCTATTGTTTCTCTTGTCATTACAACTAGTGTCTCCTTCTCCTTCATCTTCTTCTTATTCTCTAGACACTAGTCTGCAAGGTGGTCATATTGGTTCCAAATGAAACAACTGACTTTTCCTAAGTATTTCCCGAAACTCCCCTGCTTTTTACTTTTGCTCTTTGTCGCAAGAGAAACATTCTCTTCATCGGCTCCATCTCCCTTCTGTCCACTGCTCTGAGATCCTTCCTAGGTCTCCTCCTGAGTGAAATCATCCCATAGTCTGCTCCAGTCTGGTAAATTTTCCCGACCCACCTAAAAATTTCTGAAGACTTCCCATTCCTTGGTAAATCCTTTCAAGGCTATCCTCACAAACTCTGAATCTGAAATGACCTACCCAACTGCAACTAACTCATCTTTCACATGTGTTACCCAGATAATATAAGATGCGACACTCTCACCCTTATCCATCTTAGTACCATGCATATTTTCCTTTAAGGCCATCTTTCAGTTCTCATTCTTTGCCTCATACAAGTTTTTCAGTGTCTCCCACATGTCATAAGTTGTATTCTTCTCAGCTAAGTGTGGGATAAGTGAGTCCTTCACTCCATCCATAATAATCCTCTGAGCTTTGGCTTCCTTACCCTCACGAATATCCAAAGAAATAGGGTTTGATGTGGGAACAACTACTAAAGATCTTACAAAGATCCAAAGTTTTTTCTCCCTAAGAATAGCCGGCATTCTGACTTTCCATTGCAAGTAGCTGGAAATCCCTTCCAACCGGTTCTCATATCTGATGCAAGAATCCATTTTCCTCTCAACTTTACAATAGAAAACAAACAACCAAGTTTCCCCCTTCAAATCCCTGCCAAAAATAGCACTGCTCATTGTAATTCAGAGCACCTTCTCTGATACCATGCAGAAAATCAGTAACAAAATAACTAACTCACATATGACTTTTGTCAAACACTTACCAAACAGATATTTATGTCTTAAATGAACTCTAATATGTAATAACCCACATTCAACTATATCATAAGCAGAAACACACATTACTAAGTAAAATGCAGTAGAAAATAACAATGAACAACAATCACAAAAGACATGTGCACACCCAGAATTTTGGCAACCAGCTAGGGAAAAGCCCAGTTTGGGGAAACCCACCAAGAGAGATTTATTAGCAGCTTTAGGAAGTACAAAAGTTACAAAAGTAATGCATTTGGTAGCAAGAGAAACACTTATTGACACCCACAATTGTCCCAAAAATTCTCTGCCGTGAAAATTGTGCCTAAAACTTTGTATTTCCTGTACAGCCCTACTGAGAATCAACACCTCGAAAATAGTGCCAAACAATTGTTGTACATTATGATCAGTAAGATTTTTTTGTAGCAAGAAAAACCCTCAAACTACGTTCATTTCCGTGCCATAAGCTACCTCTAAATTCATGACCACTTTCTTGTTGTCTGGCCTGAATGGATATGTATAGTATGGCCTCCCACTTGGCAGTAAACTTCAACAACTTCTCACAAAAAATTTTCTTGGGATTTGTGCCCAAATTCTCTTGAAATCCATGCCAAATCTACTGCATACACTTTCCTTCCAGCTCTCTCTCAAATCTCTCTTGACTTGTCTTGCACACTACCCTAGGCATACTCTTATACCTAAAAATGATTTTTCACCTTCCCCATCACTAAATCCAATGGCCAATATCTAATCTTTCCTTTACAAGATCAAGGGACATGATTCATTCCCTCCAAAACAAATCACTTACATTTACTAAAGTAATTTTTCACTTTATGACATAAATTCACTTTGATAAAATATTAGAAGGTCACTTTATAAAAATTCACTTTAATAAAAGAGTCACTTTATTACAACTTTATAAAACGCCTATTACAAATTCAAGTGCCTAGCAGTGTAAATGCAAGGTTACTTATGCATACAAGAAAAAACATGTGGAATACCTCCTAAGCTATAAAAAATAACACTCCCTCTTAGCGAGGGATGTATTCACTGCCATCACCATCGCCTGGTCCTGTCCTCAAGTCCATTACACCGTTCGCAGTAAGAGCTCCCTCTTAACCTTGAGCCAACCTCAACACCTGCACAAAACTCAAACCTGAAGACCTCCTCCTGGAAACCACTATGAACCTTGAGCTCCAAGGAGAATTCACTCTACCACCTTGAGCTCCTAGGATAATCCACTCTACCACCCTAGGCTTCTGTCCACTCACATCAATTGAGCCTCTTGTCGGTTCTAACAAGAGACTCCTTGTCTTCCCTCAGATTTTGATATTGAATCCTTGGGCCCATTGCAGTCTCATGAGCCTCCTGCTCCTCATCCGACTTTGAATCTCCAACTGTAGGCTATCCTTGCACAATGTACAATCTATTAACCTGATCACCAATCAATTATGGCTCGACCAAATCCACTCCCTCTCTATAGATAAAGACATGTCCACTCTTGAACAATGTCGCATATCCCACATCTTCCAAGGCTAACACCGAGCGTATATTAACCCTCGGCCCTAAAACAAGAAGAACTCCATCAACCTCTAGGAGTTCTCCAAACTCGAGCTGGGATCTAACCCTTCCAACTCCACGTACTGCTCGTGCCATTCCCCCTTCACTTTCAACTAGTCAGTCTGGACCTGTCTCTGTGATACTGAGGAATATACATCATATTCTTATCTTATGACAAGAGGCTCCACTTTCAATGATCCATCTACTTTCACCCACAAATCCAGTACTCTTGACACGAGAGTGACCAATGAGAATTCATTTTCAAACTTGTCTGAAAAGTACTCTATTATTGTTGTTGTTGTTTTTGTTGCAACTAGCCTCTTCTTCTCCTTCCTCTTCTTCTTCTTCTCTAGACACTGGCTTGCAAGGTGGCCATATTGGTTTCAAATGAAACATCTGACTTTTCCCAAGTATTTCCTAGAACTCCCCTTCTTTTTAATTTTTCTCTTGGTCGCAAGAGAAACATTCTCTTCATCAGCTCCATCTCCCTTTTGTCCACTACTCTGAGATCCTTCCCGGACCTCCTCCTATGTGAAATCATCCCATAGTCTGCTCCAATCTGGTAAATGTTCTCGACCCACCAAACACTTCATGAAGACTTCCCATTCCTTGGTAAATCCTTTCAAGGCTATCCTCACCAACTTTGAATCTGAAATGACCTACCCAACTACAACCAACTCGTCTTTCACATGCGCTACCTGGGTAAGATAGGATGCCACACTCTCACCCTTAGCCATATTAGTATCATGTAGCTTTTCCTTTAAGGCCATCTTTTGGTTCTCATTCTTCGCCTCATACAAGTTTTTTAGTGTCTCCCATGTGTCATAAGTTATATTCTTCTCAACTAAGTGTGGGATAAGTGAGTCCTTCACTCCATCCAGAATAAGCTTCTGAGCTTTGGCTTCCTTTCCCTCACGAACATCCAAAGAAATAGGGTCTGATGTGGAACAACTACTAAAGAGCTGACAAAGCTCCAAAGCTTGTTCTCTCTGAGAATAGCTGACATTATGGATATTCATTGCAAGTAGGTGGAAATGCCTTCCAATTGGTCCTCATATCTAATGAAAGCAGCCATTTTCCTCTCAATTATCCAATAGAAAACAAACAACGAAGTTTCCCCCTTCAAATCCCTACCAAAAATAGCATTGCTCACTGTAACTCAAAGCACATGCTCTGATACCATGTAGAAAATCAATAACAAAATCACTAACTCACATAGGACTTTTTTCGAACACTTAGAAAGCACATATTTTTGTCTTAAATGAACTCTGAAATGTAGAAACCCACATTCAGCTATATCATAAGCAGAAACACACATTACTAAGTAAATTGCAGTGGAAAATAACAATGAACAATAGTCACAAAACACATGTGCACACCTAGAATTTTGGCAACCTGCTAGGGAAAACCCTAGTTTGGGGAAACCCACCAAGAGAGATTTATGAGCAGCTTCAAGAAGTACAAAAGTTACAGTAGTAATGCATTTGGTAGAAAGAGAAATACTTGCAGACACCCACAATTGTCCCAAAATTTATTTTCCTTGAAAATCGTGCCCAAAAGTCCATACTACCTATACGACCCTCTTGAGAATCAGCACCTTGAAAACAGTGTGAAATTGTTGTTGTACAGTCCGATTAGTAAGGTTGTTCTACAACAAGAAAACCCTCAAACTTCATTGATTTCTATGCCACAACCTTCCTCAAAAATCATGCCCACTTTCCTATTGTACAGATCCGTAAACTTCAACAACTTCTCACAAAAATTTGTCTTGGGATTTGTACCCAAATTCTCTTGGAATCTGTGCCAAATCTGTTGCATACACTTTCCTTCCAGCTCTCTCTCAAATATCTCTTGACTTGTCTTGCACACTACCCTACGCTTACTCTTATAACTGAAAATGACTTTTCACCTTCTCCATCCCTAAATCCAATGACCAAGATCTAATCTTGCCTTTACAAGGTCAAGGGACATGATTCATTCCCTCCAAAATAAATCACTTACATTTACTAAAGCAATTTTCCACTTTATGACATAAAGTCACTTTAATAAAATATTAGAAGATCACTTTACAAAAAGTCGCTTTAATAGAAGAGTCACTTTATTACAACTTTATAAAATGTCTATGACAAAGTCAAGTGCCTAGTAGTACAAATGCAAGGTTTCTTCCATATACACGACAAAACATGTGGAGTACCTCCTGAGCTATAAAAACTAACATCATGTGGAGTTTTCCTTGAAAAAAACGTTTATATTTTTTATTAAATCATTGCAATGTAATTATGAAAATTAATTATAACATCATTTATATAATTAAGATATATCGATGAAGACGATATATGATTCTAAATTTTAGAAAAATGCAATATATTAAATTGTTATAATCAATCATCATATATCATTATATGATATCATGATTTGATTTATGGAGAAGAATCCGGACAAAGTATTGAAAAGCTAACAACCTATGATATGATTTTGACAAATTTAAGAAAACAAATTAACATAAATATAAAAGATTCTCTAATTTATTAGCTACACTATACATTTACAATAAGTCTTGGGGAAGAACATCCTAAACAAGAGTCAATTTAAACTCAATACTCGAAATTTTCCAACCTTCATGAATTTTTATGTTATCCTCTTTATAATGGATGGGCTTAATTACATTTCTATGGGTTGAAACGATTCAGTTGTGTTGCCTCCAACACTATGCAATCACTTTGACATAATTGAAGGAGCTTTATCTTTTGATGAAGACCCTTTTCTCTTTTTAAATATAATAATTAATATTTTTTAATTAAAAAGAGTTGCATCTTTCCTTATACAACAAGGCTTACGAACTTTAATATGATAATGCAAAGTGTTGCATATTTCATGTACATCAAGGCTTACAAAATTTAATATAATAATACAACAAAATTCAATATAATAATACAAAGTGTTAGCATCCTTTGCAACAATGTTTTTTTCTTGAATATCATTGAGTAGGGCTAGATGCTTAACCTACATCTTGGAATAATTACAAAACCTTTTAATGTAAAGGGGATCTATAGGGAGCCTCTCTAGCAATGTTCTTATTTCTTATATCTAAAAATCAAGCTCTAGATGCATATGGTTATGCTCTAAATGCATATGGTTATGCCACTTATTGCCTCATTTTCCTTGCACTTTTGGTTGGATTTTCTTTCTCGTGTGAGGAGAGGTGAGTTGTGAGAGCTTTGTTTTCTCAGTAATTTTGAGGGGGAACTCCAAAATTTGAGGGTGAGTTCTTTTCATTGTTTTTTTCTTTTTATGTGTCAACTTTTGATTCATCTTAAATATTATATTATTTAGTTATTGTTTTTTTTTCTTTTTATGTGTCAATTTTTAATTCATCTTAAATATTATGTTATTTGGCTATAAGCATTTAGCATGTGATTTCTTTACCTGGTATTTGACGAATATTATTCTATATGATTTATTGTTTTCTTTCTTCTGTTTGGGATTGAAAAAAATCCATATTATTCTATTCTATATGATTTATTGCTTTCTTTCTTCTGTTTGGGATTGAAAAAAATCCATCGATTCAAGGATGGTTATTGTATGCATTAGGGTTGAGGGTTGTGCACCCATGTTTAGCACTAGAACAAATATCTCCACTCCCTTGATATGCTTTTCAAAGGTCTCCTAGGTTGATATGCTTTTCAAAGGTCTCCTAGGGCTTGGAAGTTCTTGTATCTAGAAGAATCGACCTTGGAATCATTTTGGTTTCAAAAGTGATAAGGTTTATTTTTCTTATTAATCATTGATTTGAATAAATATTTTCCATCCTACTTGTTTTGGTTCGTTTTTTCCATTTTGCAAAGTTAGAATTGAGACCTATTAAAAATAGATTGATGAAAGGGAAACAATGGATTATTGATAATTCTTTGCAAAGTTCTCATATACAGAAGATATATTGAATTTAAAAGGAATCTATTCATATCCCATAAATTGGAGAAAGATCTTAGAAAAAGATAACTTTTGAAAAGCCTTTATTCAAGACTACTTCCATGAAGATGTGATAACAAGATTATTGATACACCTTTGGATTTGTTACTTCAATGTAATTCTAAGAGCTATCCCCTATAGATTTCAAATTAGATCTATCTTGAAATATCAAGAAACAAAAAAATGGGAATTTGAATCCAAACCCAAAGAATTTTCTCCACTGGGTTAAAATCTAAACTCTGTTGAGACGGAATTCTCGCGTGGCCATGAAATATGGGCCAAATGGGAAGATTAAATATTCTTTAGATTGGAATGGTGAAGTGAACGTTGAGGATGCATTCATAAAGTCATCAATAAAAGAGATACATACTTATCACGATTGATATTATCGAGTTATAATGCCATGCTTATAAATATACGCGGGTGTAATAAGTCATATATTTTGGAAAAAAGACTTACTTATCGTACAATATATATGTATATTATGTCCTGCGACTATTATTGCATAGTAATAGTTTATAATATTAAATTATTATCATTAGATAATAATAGTTTATAATATTATATGATTATATGATTATCATTACATAATAATAGTTTATAATATTATAATATTATATAATTATGTTGAAAGGTGTACACTTATTGATAATGGGTAGATTTAATAGGGGTTTAGTGTTTAATAAATTTTCTATGAACAAGGATTAAATATGGTTGGAATATTCTTAGTAGTCACACAAAATAAATGGTTGTGATTTCAATCATTAACTTCTTAGCTATTATAAAGACATATGTTTATGTGTTTACTTTTTTACATTTACCTAATTATATTTAAAAATTACTTTGATAGCTAACTAATTGCCACGTAAGTGATTAACAGAAATTAAAATATTAACACCAGATAAATGAAGTACAACCATTTATTTGTTAATCAATAATAAAATTTAATATATTCTTTTAAGGATTCATTTCATCTTATCACCCTTTAGGCATTCACCAACAGCTATTTAGTTGTTGTGCTAGTAATAATTCATAATATAAATAATAATATATTTTAGGTATATTATAATATTAAGATATATGTATATTATGTTCTATGACTATTATTACATAATAATAGTTTATAACATTATAATATTATATAATTATTATTACATAATAATAGTTTATAACATTATAATATTAGTGATAATATATTCTAGTTACATTATAAAATTAGTGGCAATATACCTTTGGTATATTAAAGCCACCATGACAAGCTTTGTCTTCAAAGTGGTTGAGGAAATAAGAGGGAAAGATTGTCAAAGCCTTGAACAATATAGTCAAAATACAGAAGAATCTATTTAGTTAAGGTCGACTTTGATAGGATTTAAATGTTAATATGTATTTGGAATATTTCACTTGTAATTATCGCCATATCTTTGGATTATAGTTGAATTCTAGATCTTTGGAATATATTCATATTGACTATCATATTTTGAATATTGAAAATGATGATTTGTCGATGAACATTATCTCGGATGATTAGTGTGAGGATATGATCTAATATTTGAGCTTTCTTTTGTTATATTGGAATCAATGATTGGTCATGTTTAAGTCTTCACTAGTGTGTCAAAATAATTTTGTTGAGGTATAACTTCAGCAATGGCAATCAATGTACCTTCAACTATGATTGAATATATAGATGTTGCCTCATCATCAAATTGTTTATTGATCTCAATTATTAAATTTTCTTCATTTATTAAAACTTCAATAGTGACCACACTAGGTTTTTCCATTTAAATTGATTTGGTGAGGAGGGTTCCTTATACATGATTTGCATTTTAACCTCATAAAATCTTGATTCAACTAGATTACTTAATATTTTTTTGTCAACAAATTGTTTCCTGATTTTTAGTTGTCTTCTTCTCATTCTTTAATTTCTTGACTTCTGTAAGTATATTTTATTATGATTTCTCGAATAAGAAATTTATTCATTCTTGTTAAAAATTGTTTACTAATATTTTTAATCCCTTCGTTTTGAGCATATTTTATGATACTATTATGTTGTTGAATCCTTTTTATTTGTTGTTGAAGTTGGAAGACCTTTGCATCTTGGTAGTGCAATTTCCTTTGGGTTTAAACAATTTTTGTCTTTGTACACAATTACTTTGTTCAAATTTCTTAATTTTTCTTCTAAATATTTATAATTTTGTTGTGGTAATTCCTTGTCATGTTGAATTGTCGCATATTCCACATCTATATCGTATGAAGAGGGGACTATTGTGCATGACTTCACTATAAAATCCTGCAATGCTATCTTCTTCCTATTATCGGAAAAGTTCAAATATTTTCTTTTAAATTCAAGGTGAAAGTTTACCCTGAAATGAGACTTGAACATGTATAATCACCAATCGATACTTGTAGATCTTTTACTTCATATCATTTTTTGTCCAAAAATGGCTTCTCAATTATAATTGTCTCAAATATTTTTAATTGATTAACCAACTCAAGATTAATGTAATTATTGTTTTCTTCCAAGTAAATAACAACGATGATGGGTTTTTCTTCAATAACCATTTTTAATTTAATTTGGAGGTACAAAACTAGTAAAATTAAGTCTTCTTCCTTTCTCAATGTTGAAATCCATTTTTTATTTTCATCAAAAAAACTCATGCTTTTGCCTTCCATAATACTAAGTGGATACATGAAAATACAAAAATCCCACTAGAAAATGGATATATCTCTTAATCTAATTCTGGTTTAGACTTAACGATTTGAAATAATGTCCTTCCTTAACTTTGGTCCTTTTTTATTTGAAGAACAACCTACTACTAAATAATGTTGTACTCTAAATGTTTTACGAATTTGTCATTTTCCAACCACTCAAAATAATGTGAAGGGATATAGTTATTTTAAATTGAAATCCAACAAGAATCATTTTGCATTTGATGGAATTGTTAATATCAAATATTAACATTGCATAATCTGGTTGCAATAATGGTATATGGGTGTGTCGAATCCATTTTTGCATTAAAAACAACAATTTTATCAATCCAAAATTGCAATTTTAGCAAAAATTGCATGACCAAATTCCAACGATGACAAACTAATAAAAACTCAAATTCATAAAATATTAAACCCTTTTTTCTGAATAATAATGCAATTCAAAATAAAAATCATGGAATTCAATGATTAATCACTTTGACTTTTGCATAACCTTCTTGAATTGTTTTCCTCAATGATATCCTTCACATTATACTTTTTGTTTGAAGAGATATATACCCATGAAATTTTTCTTCTTTTTTTTCAAATAAAAAATGGAACCCTTCCTTATTAGTCCCTGTCGAAGGCGTAGAGGGACTATAGAGATCGATAATTCGTTGACTTCATATTAGTTTGTCGTTTGACTACAATTTTTTGCATAATCTCTATTGTTCGAACTAGAAAACTAAAAACATTATTTTTTATATAATAAAAAAAAAACCTTATATGTCATGATCTCATTGGATAATAGATTTGAGGTCTTATTGCCAGCTTCGCTATTCCCAATGTTTTATATGTTGGCATATCCAAAGTTTTTATCATCTACGGTCTTTTTTTATTTGTAATATTCATATTGAAATGTTTAGGTATCCAAAGTTTTGAGCATGGATAGTCAGTTTTTTATTAGTTGACTTCATATTACTTTTTCCTTTAAGTAAATTTGTTTTGCATAGTCTCCATTGTTCGAACTATTGTTATTATTATTTTTTTTATTTTTTCTTTATTATTACGTACTTAGATAGGCATTTTCATTATTATGTATGTAAACAGGCCAGCCACACTACATTCTTTCTTAAATGTTTTCACAACATGAGGCCCTTCGACGGTTCTGGCAGCCTTAAGTGTTTACCTAACAGGCCTCATAGCCTTAAATGTTTACTCAACAGGCATGTTACAATATAATTTCCTCCGATTTTTGGATACAGTCTTGTCTGTAGTGAATTTGGGCAATATTGTTCTTCGCCGACATTACTGGTTCATTGGTTGATGCTTTCTCATTGGTTCGTTGGATGTTGCTTATTGTTGTTTAATTCAACTTTGCAAAGTTGATGTTCTGCAACTACAGTTGTACCTCTTGGAGCTTGTTCATCAGTTTGTTGTTTGTTGCTTGCTCTTGTTTGCTTCAACTTTGCAAGGTTGGGGTCCTACATCCGCAGTTGGACCCGTTATTGCAGTTTGCGTGGTTTGGAGTTGCGCTTTTGTCGTTCCTCATTCATGGGTAAGTTTGAGTGCCATGGTTTCATTTTTGTTCCTTATTTGTTGTTTACTATTTGCAGCTTGCAAGCACAAATTTTCGATAATAGGAATGCCTCAGTCAAAATCCTCTTGCAGAACATCTTTCTGTGTGACTGCTACGAGCAGAGAAAAAGTGGTGTGTTGTTGTCTTGTCCTTGTTCTTGAACGTCAATGTTCGACACAAAACCCACCTCTGTCGTAGCCATAGTGACATATAAAAAAGAAAATTGAATTTTTCTCCTCATTTTTCCTGGTCCTGAAAAACCATACGTTTGGTGCATTTTTCCTAGTTTGTTCCCTTCCAAAACATCTTGTTCCCCTTTGAATGTCGATGTTGGACATAGAAACCACATATGTTGCAGCCACAGTGTCATATAAAAAAGGAAATCGAATGTTCTCCTCATATCTTATGTTCCTGGAAACCATACGTTTGGTGCATTTTTCCAGGTTGTTCCCTTCCAATCACATATGCCCACTTCCATGTCCTGGATATCATACCATATCTCTTTCTAAAATAGCAATGCAAAGCGGTTTACAAAACGAATTTAGAGTTTTCATTGTGGAGAAAGCATCCGCCAGAACCTTGTGACAGGGCATGCTTTTATTCTCTGAATTAAAAACCCCATTTACCTGTTGGTTTTATATTGTCCTTTGCGTCTTGCAAAGCATCTTCTGCCACTGAAATGCTTATAGGATGCATGTGTGGAATAGGTTCAAAAATGATATGCCTTGAATACTCGATCCTTGTGCTGAGAAAATTTATAGTGTTATTTCATTTGTGTTGTCTCTTCTGTTTGGTTCACTATACATTTGTTTGTTTGTCATATGATGTAGCGACTAGGGGGATTGAATTTGACAGGACGAAGGTTGAAGGATACATAGAGGAATTGGTATGCAATTCCGGACTTATAATTTTCATTTTTCTTTTTTCCCCTATTTGCATATTATCTGCATATAGCTAAGAAACATCTTCAAAATCACAACTTAAGAGATGAAGCAAGTAATAGATGTTGAGTGCTATGAAATAGATACAGACTCCATTGAACATGACAACATTGACCAAGTATTGCATAGAAATGGGCCTTTTATATTGGATGCATTCTTGTATATTGTGGGAGATTGCCTCTTCGATGCATTTCAAGTTCTATTGCATTTTCGTTATTCCTCGACCAACCTGCACAATGGATTGATAGATTGTTTCTTGGGTTGTTTATAAAATGGAGACGTTGAGGCATTGGAGTCATATCAATACAAATTGGCATCTGATTTTCTTTTCCAGTTGCATGGAATACATGATGTCACTACATATTTTTCAAAGATGCGGTTTTGTGCATCTGCAACTCTGCCTACACATGAGAGGGGACTTTGGGGAGATACATTTTGTATACAGTGGTTGTCCAAGTGGCTGAATATATCAATTGGAATATGTTCATTGAAAAGAAAAACAAGATATCTATTATTCAACAAAATTGCATCTAGGGATCCATATTGCATCTTGTTCCATGATGACAATCCTGCCAGTGGTCATTATGAACCACTACTCTATATAAAATTATCCATATGAAATATTGGAGGACCTCATATTTACTTGTCCCTCATTTGCAAAGACCTTCAATCGCATTGGAAACGAATTATGCATCATATACACTCACATGGATTTCACATAGCGACAACTATTGCATCTAGTTGTGGAGTTAGTTTGTTCAAAGAAATTTGTTATTTGGTAGCAACAGAGTTTGATGTGCACTCACTGTGGCTTCACACTATACAATCCTTTTTCAATGCAATTATAGGCGGCAGCCCACAGGATTTTAACGGCTTTCATCAACACCTTTTACCATATCTCCTAGAAAGTATGTTGATAATTGGAAGTTGGCAACAATACCTTGTAAACATGGAAATTCCATATGAGAAAGGAAATGTAGAGGGTGGAAAATTTTGTTTGCAATGGATATATATCATATTAAGAGTAAATATACAGGTCTGGTCGGCCCTATCAGATGGTATTGTCCATTCCTACTATATTGATTCAAACTATGATCGAACAATTGGCATCATGTCATTGAAAATAGATACAACACATATCCATTATCAACCTTTGATGACAAATACTACCAGTGCAGGGTCCATTGTCCATGACACCCAAACCGCATCGAATCTGCATAAGCGTCGCATGTTATTTAATGAGAATGAAACTCATCTCAGTTGTCTTGAGGCCATACAGAGCTTAAACAAAAAACGTAGACTAACTTATCACAACTTGAAAAAGTTCATGTACGTGAGAGAAAAAAATACATTGGTAGTATAAGAAATGCTACCAGTTCAGGATCCAGTGTCCATGCCACCCAAACTACATCGAATCTGCATAAGCGTCGCGTGTTATTTAATCATAATGAAACTCATCCCAGTTGTCCTGAGGTCATACAGACCTTAAACAAAAAACGTAGACTAACTTATCACAACTTGAAAAAGGTCATATGTGAGAGAAAAAATACATTGGTACCCTTCCTTCTAGACAGAAACTCACATATCACATCCTTAAAAAAAAATGTTCATGCAAAACACAATCACATTTTCTCACTTTCTGGTGAACACAAACATCAAATGTCCAATGAAAAAGGAACATCATTGTTTGCACCATCGAGATGGTGAGGATGCAATGCTCATAAGAAATGTTGATTCCACCTCCAACATGGCTTGTCAACAATTGAAACTAGTTTCCAGTGGCAACCATAAGTTAACCTACCACATGTTGAAAAAATAGATGCGTGAGAGAAACAGGTATAGCCACATATCCCACAATGTTCATACTACTGACCGAGAGGAAAAAATCACATTTCATGGCCTAGATCCAACATTCCACATTGCTAGTAATGAAAACCAGCAAACACTTTATACGCATGCTTGTCTAGGGAAGAAAGATGCAAAACAGATCTATATGAAACAAATTAAAGACACTCCTTCCATTGCATGTGCGATTTGCGATCAATTGAATTTCACAAAAAACACTAAGTCTTCCACACCTTATTTGGAATAACAATACCTCGGCTTGACACTAAATGATAGAACATTTTCCCGTGGCAATATTTGTCTTCCATGCAAACGATCACTTGAAAATCGAAAACTCCCACAGTTTGCAACGCCTGACCAAATAAGATGTAATACACTGCTACCAGATGTGAGTACACTTATATAACTTGAAGAGAGACTTGTGTCTCTGTGAATTTCATTTGCAAAGATCATACCCTAGGGCTATAAACAACCCCAAATGGGATTAACAAGATCAATTATTAATGTGCATGTCCAACTAGATGTTGAACAAATAGCCTTGCCACAATTCATTAGTGATATAATGACAATTTTTGTAGCTCTCAAAATACATTTTCAATACAAGAATGCATACTAGACAGGCAAAGTGTGTATGCATGTTGTCATGAAAGCATTAAAAGAATTATGTTCGAGGGCCCTGTACAAAGAACAAAACATTTGTATAAATGAGAACGGGAACATTGTTCTTGGGGAAGGGGATGACAAATATGCACAGACTTTCGAAACTACTAGTGAATTTGATACAAGCGATGAATCGGAGAATGAAAGACCTATTGAAACATTGATACATAGATTCACTTACTCACAACGCATTTGTGACTTGCAAGACAAGATTGTCGAAATTACACCTGCTGAAGGGAAAAATCCACTTGGAATATTCAAGGACAAATTTTCTGAGGAAATGAACTTCCCAAAACTGTTCTATGGAGATCCATGTCCCAGTGACATTACAGAACGATTCAGCTACCAAAAAATAGTTCGATGGGAACTACTACATTCAAGCGGTGACTTCTCCTCTCACATAACAAATTTGTTTTCAAAAAAATGTGCATAATAATTGAGCAATTTCTTTCTTGCATGTGGGTGGGAATAAGAAAAGGCCAGCTACAAGGAAGAAATTTATTTGCCACAGATGTCAAGTACTAATCAAACCTAGAAAAAATCCTAAAATCTGATATTGGATACATAGATTTCAAAAACATTTGCATCTCTCCTGACTATTTGCAACAAAACAAGAAAACTATTTTTGCAATGATCCGACAATTGGGACCAACAACATTTTTCATCACATTTACAAGTTCATAGCATCGTTGGGATCTATTGATGGCTATGGTGTCTGCATTGTATAGGAGAAGGAAAATGAAAAAACAAGTTGATGCATTGGAAAATGATGACATTGACTACCTCATAAGAAAAGACCCAGTGACATGTACTCACTACTATAGGCATAGAATAAATTATTTGAGGCAATTGATATGCCATGATGAAACGTTCTTCGAAAAAATATTGGACTATTTTTTTGTGACTGAGTTTCAGAATAGAGGGAGTGAGCATGAACATGCACTATTGTGGATAGAGGGTGCACCGGTCTATGGAAATGACAACAGCTCATAGATTAAGCAGTTTGTGGAAAAATACATAACATGCAACACAGATCATTTGGATCCAAAACTTTCCAAAGTTCATAGACAGTATCATACAAGAAGTTGTAAAAAATGAAAAAATTCACATTGCAGATACAACTTCCCTATACCACCAATGAGAAAAACAAGAATCATAGAGCCAATTAGTTTATAGGACAATGTTCTCATTGAGAAATCTAAATCCTTTTTTTCACTTCTATAACAACGAGACTTTGATGAGTTAATGAGATTTGACCACTTCTTGACAGAGTTAAATCTAACAAAAGATGAGTACATCCAAGCCATACAATATACACTTAAAAAACCAACAGTTTTTCTTAAACGGAAACTTTCCCATATTTGGAACAACAGTTTCTCCAAGGACATGCCAATTATGTGGAATGCAAATACATATGCACAATATGTCCTCAATGCATATGCTGCAGAATCATATTGTGCCTCGTATATGACAAAGGTTGACAAATCTATGACAAGTGCATTCAGAAGAATATGCAGAGAACATGAAAGAATTCATATTGATGCTATGCAAATGATACGCATGCTTGGAAATACATTACTTAATCTTCAACAAATGTCTACTCAACAAGCGGTCCACATTTCACTTTCCCTGCCCCTCAATTGTAGTTCAAGGAAATGTGTCTTCATAAACACATCTCCACTTGAGAAACACACATTTGTGCTTAAACCACCATATTTGCTAGAACAAGAGCTTGACAATTGAGAGGACGTACTATGTCGCTTTATTATTGATTATTACCTCCAACGTCCATCTCCTATTAAGCATATATTCTTAGTAGAGTTCGTATTGCATTACAAAAAAGTCGGTGCACCCATGTCAAAAAGAAAAAAATCCTCTGTAATACGCTTTGTCAAATACAACAAACATACTGACTATGAAAACTATTGTTGTACGTTCTGTTTGATCAAAATGAAAACACATTAAAACATAACTTCCCTACATGGGAAGCTGCGTATATTTCTTATGAGACTACAGTACAAACCAATGAATCTAGATTTACATACAATGTTAATCCAACATGGGGTGATCTAGAAAGTGCAATTCATGAACTAGAAAACCTTGACAATGTTGATGAGACATTCACAAACCATAAAACAACTAGAAATCTCTGTGAGTCCTATGACTTGCAAGAAGATTTGCCTCGTCCTCGAGCAACCGACATTGAAAAACGTATCAATATTGTCTTTCAAGTCATAAAACATCCTTTCCTTATTGAAAATAATGAATACTACAAAGTCAGAGGTCTGTTGAATCGAGAGAAACAAGCAATTCTAAAGGACATTGCAATTAAAAAATGCTTGAACATGCACAGTCTTGTGCACTTGTTCCTTACAGATGGGGTGGGAACAGGAAAGACATTCACAGTGAAGGAACTATTCCAAATGCTTATATGAATCTATGATTCAAACAATTCCTATGATCCTATGAAACCAAAGAAGATAATAGTTGCATACACAGGAAAAGTTGCATATAATGTAGTGGAACAACACTCCACTCTGCATTTTTTATGCCTTTTAAAGAGTCACAGTTTCTTCCACTCAGCAAGGAAATGTTAGATGCATTTTCTAAGCTTTATGACAAACTACAACTTGTCTTCATATATGAGGCATCTTTGATTGGAAGTCACTTCTTGTATTCCATTAACAACCGACTAAGAAACATAAAACATGTGCACACCAAATACTTTGGGAACATTGACATGATATTATGTGGGGACCTTTACCAGGCGCAACCCATCCAAGATTCTTTAATATTTGAATAACCTATGGTCAATATGCAAACAATGACACGTGACTTCTGGAAAGACAATATAAAATTCTTTGAATTACATACTACAATGCGCCAGACAGATGAAACATTTATTGCAATGTGAATAGAATGCGAACAAAAATCCAAACACATGATGACTTAACATATATCAATTCAAGGTGCATGCGACCTGCACTAACATAACCAACCTTCCCTTACTTGTTCTACATGAATAGGGATGTTGCAATGCATAACAGGTACATGCTATCGCTCATGCCTGGTGATGATATCATCATCAATTCAATTGACCTCAAAGAAGACAACCATGGAAATGTACCACGTCATGAACATACAACCACTTTGCCTTTGCAACTTGTACTAAAATTAGACATGCTAGTTGAAATATATGCCTACAACTATGATTCATAGGATGGCTTGGTAAATGGTGCAGATGGAATACTCAAATTTTATACCAAAACAGAAAATTTTTATGTCTTCTAGATTAAGTTTCGTGAACCGCATATAGGCCACCGACAAGAAAACAAGTTGGCTTATCTATGTAATTCAAACTTTGCATGCTATTGGACACATATCTTACGAATATCAAAACCAATATCGACATCGGCAAAGATAGGTCGACTGAAGATTCGAAAACAGTTTCCAATTAAACTTGCATGTGCATGTACAGTCCACAGATCGCAAGGGATAACACTTGATAGTGTTGCATTTGACCATACTGGAATTCGAATACATGGACTTGTATACACAACATTGTCCTGTGTCAGAAGTATAGACTCCTTGTATTTACTATGTGCTCTTACAAAAGATAACTTCAAATTCAAACACAAAGTTGATATTGAGATGCAACGCCTTAGGACTAGCACAAAGTGGCATCTACAACACGATTAACAATCCATACAAACAAACTCATATGTATCAATTATCTCACTTAACACGCACAACCTACATGCACATATGGATGATATACTCAATGACTATGACACAATGCAATCTGGTATTCTGTGCTTGTAAGAAACATACATGACATTATGCATGCAAAACAAGCAATTTCCAAATCACAATTGCATATCAAGTTACATTACACATGGGGTGATGATAATAGTGAAAAAACATGTAACAATTTTGGAGCATATGCATTTCGAAGAAAACAATGTTGAGATGGTGCTCGCAAAAGTAATTTTCCATGGATCAGAGATTGCAATATTGAATCGCTATGTTTCTCTATATGCAACATTCTCCAACATACTAAATGTTATGTCCAATGCATTAGAGCATTTGCATCTGAATGAAACCATTGTCATTGTCGGAGACTTCAATATTGACATGCTACAAAATAATGCCAGAACAAAAGAATTGGAAAACTACATGTGCAGATACAATCTCTGCTTTCTTTTGGATAAGATAAACCATGTGCAAAACGCACTTATTGACCATGTACGGTCAAATGTGCCCATTTCTCAATACATCATCTTTATCTTAGACACATACTGGTATGATCATGATAAAATTGTTATTGTACTTGAATTATGAAATATAAATCAAACATATTGCAAAATCATATTTCTATTTCTCAAAGCATATCTGTCTAGCTTGTTGCACAAAACAAAGTTATCCAACTTCTTAGTTTTTCCTGGTTTGTAATTGATTTTGGACACAAAAAAAATTTACACAATCTTTTTTATATATACACATACATGGATGAAGAAAAAAAAAAAGGGTACATTCTTCTAACACTATCTGTTACTCTATTCCTTTAATTCTAGTTTATTTACTGTATGTACATATTCCTTGTTTTTTCCTTACATATCAACTTACGTTCATGTTCATTGTGTTTTTTACTTTCCTTCATTGAAACAAACAGGAAAATTCAACAAGGCAAAGAACTCTTAACCAGAAATGTAGAAGAATACATACAAAGGTGCATACTTCTAACCATATTCCATATCCAATTGTTTTACATTTACTATGTCTATATTTATTCCACTGGTTTGCAGCTCTTTTGTTTTCTTTCCTTAGATACTACATTTCTTCTTATATATTAACTTATCTTCATGTCAATTGTATTTTTTATGCCGCTACCTTGAAATAAATAAATTTGTACTCCATCTTTTTTTCATGTGTTCCTATGTAGCAACTTGCCTTCATGTCCATTGTATTCTTTGTATTGCTACATTGAAAAAATAACAAACTAATTGAACACGAGGATGGAGCCTTGTGTGCCATAGCTGACAAAGTTGGAGTACAATCTTCCAAAAGATATGGCTACAATGGTGCCACAGCAAATACAATGTGTATGCCTAATGCACATCCATATGGAGTATGAATAATATACACATGTTCATAGCCATTGTTTCAGAAGTGACATGGGCATGAGAAGTGAACCATCACAAACATCATCACAACGACAATGTCGAAGGTAAGGATTCATATATTAGGATCTTGCTATGTTTACGAAACAAATATCCCCAGTTATTTATTCTACTATGCCATGGTAAATATGTGTGTGTCGTTTACACCACATGTTTTTTAGTTCACAAGAACTATCGACAAGTAGAAGTGAAACCTCCATCATAGTACAAGGTCCAGAGACTAAGAGGTATGGTTACAAAAATCTGATCTGCATACTGATACAGGAGCATCGCAAATATCAAGCGAGCGTGGAGCAAGCACAACGTATTCTTGAGCACATGATAATTGCTTGAAAATCTTTGTGTAGTTGATGCGCCAAATATTTAATGAAGTCATTTATGAAGGAGCGCCTTTGTATATTGTATTGGACCTTGAGAGATTCGCTCTCTTCCTTAGTAGATAGGAGGCATTTAAACTAGTTAATGCAGGTAGATAGACTTGAATTCATAGATTAGACAGTTTTAGAAGAAGGAGGGAAAATGAATATAGACACCCTCATTGTACATTGTATCAGGAGCATGATAGTTGAAGTAGGAAGAGCATAGAAGAGAAGCAGAGAACTGTAGAAGAACATCCATGTATAGATCTTGAATTAATAGAAGAAGTTGATTCAAATCCATGGTTTTGTGTCTATTCTCTGTGTATTGATGTTAATGATGTGCTCATGAGTGTTTGTTTTCCTGTTATGCATTTGCTTTATTGTTGTGTATGTGATTTCATGTTTGAGTCTGAAATCTGAGAGAAGAGAAAATGAGTTTCAATTGTTTCTCTATCTGAGTGAGGATTCCTACAAGGAGTGCAGTTGAAGTCGTCCGCAAGGAGTGCATTGATAGAAGGCTCAGATAGTTTAACTCTTGTTCTTGTTCACCCAGAAGTGAAATTGGGTTATACGAGCCGTGCAAGGAGTGTGCAGGCTAAGGAGGATCTCAGTTGTGAATCTGAGCGAAGCATTTGAAGGATTGTTGCAAGTGTGTGCAAAGTTAAAAGAACTCAACACTTGGAGGTGGTTGAGAATTACCGCAAGGAGTACGTGCAAAGACCCTCTTTGAGGTTAAAAGTGTGAGAAGCTCAGGAGGGATAAGGCTTTCAAGCTCGTCGAAGAGAAGCATTGGAAGTTTGTGATGTGGAGTATTTAGAAGCAGGCGTTGCACAGTTGCACTGCAGGCGAACAAGTTCCACGGAGGGATACTTGGTTATAGTCTAGAAATCGACGGTCAGAAATTTGTGGAGAGGATTAGCGAAATCCCGCCAGCCATCAGATCTGTCAGAGAAGTGAGGAAGTTACGGTCGCATCCGGAGTTCAAGCTCAAGAGACTGTGAATAGTAGGATCTTCACAAAAATACCCGTCAGACGTTGGATCGACCAGGAGCTGCACGGAGTTTAAGCTTCGTGAACAGGAGGAGGGAAGTCCCGACGAGAGGCGAGGCCATCGGGATTTTGGCATTCACGAAATCGGGAGTCACGAGGATGAGTGATCAGGAATTTTCATAGTGAAAATCCCGGAGTCAATCTGAGTCGTCCATCTTGAGGAGACAGGTGGTAGTCATCGAGAGCTCGTTGGCATTTCGACGATTAGGGTTCTAAGTTGACAAAGGAATTGTGACATCAAGTATCAAAAGTATCGAAATCCCGAGGGTGAATTAGAACCGTCCATATTAAAAGGACACGTGGTGAAGATCTAAGATCTCAAAAAGAGTCCCGAAAGGAAAGACTCCATCGAAGTTTCGAGATTCGGCAAATCAGAAGTTCTAAGGCCAAAGGATCGGGAAAATCCATGTTGGAAACCCTGGAGTCAATCTGAGCCGTCCATCCACTGGGGATAGGTGTCAGAAATCCGAAGAGAGTCATCATATCGGCAATCGGGAAATCGGAGTTCCTAAGGACAAGAAAGTTGGGACATCACAAGTCTCGAAACCCCAGAGAAATTGGGACCGTCCATCAGGGAAGGACACATGGCAGCAATTGACATCATCGGGAAAAGTCCCGACAAGGAGGTCGTCCATCGGTGTTTGGGTCATCGGGATATCGGGGATCCTGGTGACAAATTATTTATGCATTTTGAAATCACAAATCGCGAAACCCCGATGAGGAGGAAGGTCCAACCGTGCAGCCAGTTGTCAGCACGTCGGAAAGATTGGAAGCGTCATTGAGGGAGCCAGCTGTCAGTAGACCGGAGAGTCGGGAATTCGAGGAATCGAGAATCCCGTGGGTAAGTGTTTTTTAGCAATTGAAACCCTGAAACCCCGACGAGGGATAAGACTGGGGTCACGGGGTAACGGTCATATGGGCCAAATCCGATAGCCAGGAGGGCTAATGCGTAAAGAGCGCGTTGGGATTCAAGGCATTGCGAGTCCTAAGGGCATGTGTATTTCGACATTGGAATGCTCGAAACCCCGAGGAATATCTGGATCCATTGATCTCAGTGACTGTTCACCGTCGTTGATTTTTGGTTACAGTGGAAGGGCGTCCGGGTGACATCATATCGGGAATCTGTGGATCGGGAAATCAGGGATTCCGTTGACAAACGATTTGGTGCATTTCAACACTCAAAACCCTGAATCCCGATAAGGTATATGACTGCGGTCATATAAGGAGCGGTCACGTGGACAAAAGGCTTAGCCCAAGAGGCTAAGGCAGCAGGGGAGCGTATCAGGGATCGGTGAAACAAGTTTTTTGGACATCACAAGTGCCAAAATCCTGATGGGAAGGAACCCCGATAACAGAGTAAAAGGCCAGCATTGATTTCCCGATCGTTAAGGGAGATCTTTTGGAGAACTGTTGTGGGTGTGGAAAATTCCCAATAGGGAATTAGAAGAGCTTGTTAGTTCTTCAGGCCGAGGAAGGGGAAGGTCCTGCGAGCGAATGTGCCTAAGGGTGCGACTGTGTCACATACGTTATCCAATTTGTGCATATATTGAAGCTTGTCATATTTTAGAATATGCTTCCATGCAAGAATGCCAAGTCATATATTTTGTCTATTGCTTGTTGAAATATATATAAACAACAACTCTTTTAACTTGAACTAGGATCTGTTGAGCTCCAACTATATTTCATGGCTGAGAATGTTACCCATTTTTCCCTTTTCTTCTTCCCCTCTATTATCTGTTTATGGTTCTATACTTAGTCGTGTATATATGCTTGCGGGTTCCCGGGTTGGCGAAGTGAGAAATTCTATATCCATCTATATCTTCACATCACAAGTCCGACTGACTGCCATTTATTTCCATACTTATCCAATTTTATGGTTGCGGGTTCCTGCGTAGGCACTATTGAACTCTCATGCCCCGTGTTCGAGGCATACATCTTGCACCCAAAACTTCGGCGATCTACAATTCAACCTCGGACTCCTCAAACTTGCAAGCTTCACTCTACCTACGATGAATTCATCTGAATGCTTGCATATAAGAATTCCAAGTCATATATTGTGTCTATTGCTTGTTGAGATAGATATAAACAACATCTCTTTTAACTTGAACTAGGGTCTGTTGAGCTGCAGCTATATTTCATGGATGAGAATGTTTTTCCCATAGTTTATGTGTTTCCATCACTCGATAATTATCAGACTAAGTGTTGTTTTGTGAGGCATAAAGTTCTTTTCTCCCTTTCTTTTTCCTCTTCTATACTTACCTATTTTTCCCTTTTCTTATTACCCTCTATTATTTGTTTTTGGTTCTATACTTAGTCGCATATCTATGCTCGTGGGTTCCTGGGGTGGCGGAGTGAGAAATTCTATATCCATCTATATCTTCACATCAAGAGTCTGACTGACCTCCATTCATTTCCATACTTAGCCAATTTTATGGCTGCGGGTTCTCACGTATTCTCTATCGAACTCTCATGCCCCGTGTTCAGGGTATACATCTTTCACCCAAAACTTCGGTGATCTACAATTCGACCCTAGAATTCTCCAACTCGCAAGCCTCACTCTATCTACGATGACTCCATCTGAATTCTTGCATATAAGAATGCCAAGTCATATATTTTGTCTATTTCTTGTTGAGATAGATATAAACAACATCTCTTTTAACTTGAACCAAGGTCTGTTGAGCTACAGCTATATTTCATGGCTGAGAATGTTATTCCCATAGTTGATGTGTTTCTATTGCTTGATAATTATCAAACTAAGTGTTGTTGTGTGAGGCATAAATTTCTTTGATCCCTTTCTTTTTCCTCTTCTATACTTACCCATTTTTCCATTTTCTTCTTCCCATCTATTATCCATTTTTGGTTCTATACTTAGTCGCATATCTATGTTCGCGGGTTTCCGGGCTGGCGGAGTGAGAAATTCTATATCCATATATATCTTCACATCACGATTCCGGCCGAATGTCATTCGTTTCTATACTTAGCCAATTTTATGGCCGCGGGTTCCCACGTAGGCGCTATCGAACTCTCATGCCCCGTGTTCAAGGTATACATATTGCACCCAAAACTTTGATGATCTACAATTCGACCCCACACTCCTCGAAATTGCAAGCCTCACTCTACCTATGATGACTCAGTCTGACCACCCCGCCTTTCCATAAGACCAAGTGTTGTTGTGTGACGCATACATTTCTTTGCTCCCTTTATTTTTCCTCTTCTATACTTTCTCGTTTTTCCCTTTTTTTCTTCCCCTCTATTATCCGTGTTTGGTTCTATACTTAGTCGCATATCTATGCTCGTGGGTTCCCGGGTTGGTGGACTGAGATATTTTATATCCATATATATCTTTACATCACGAGTCCGATCGACCGTCGTCTATTTCCATACTTAGCCAATTTTTTGGTCGTGGGTTCCCGGCTAGGCCCTATTGAACTCTCACGCCCTATGTTTGGGGTATACATCTTGTAGTCAAAACTTTGGTGATCTACAATTCAACCCTGGACTCCTCGAACTCACAAGCCTCACTCTACCTATGAGCTTGTTGAAATAGATATAAACAACATCTCTTTAGACTTGAACCAGGGTCTGTTGAGCTCCATCTATATTTCATGGCTGAGAATGTTTTTTCCATAGTTGATGTGTTTCTATCGCTTGATAATTATCAAACTAAGTGTTGTTGTGTGAGGAATAAATTTCTTTGCTCCCTTTCTTTTTCCTCTTCTATACTTACCACTTTTTCTCTTTTCTTCTTGCCTTCGGTTACCCGTTTTTTGTTCTATACTTAGTCGCATTTCTATGCTCGCGGGTTCCCCGGTGGTGAACTAAGAAATTATATATCCATCTATATCTTCACATTACGAGTCCGAATGACCACCATTTGTTTCCATACTTAGCCAATTTTATGGCCACGTGTTCCCGGGTAGGTGTTATCGAACTCTCGTGCCCCGTGTTCGGAGTATACATCTTGCACCCAAAAATTCGGTGATCTACAATTCCACCCCGAACAATTCGAATGTGCAAGCCTCACTCTACCTACGATGACTCCGTCTGACCGCCCCGCCTTTCCATAATTAGTCGATTCTTCAAAGTTTCACGGGTTCACGAACTCCCATCTTCACAAAAGTTTCAAATCATTTTTCGCTCCCCTCCATCCCTGCCACCTTGACCCCTTCCTAATGCATGTTAATTATTATTTTACTAGTGACATCTCACCACAGATGTTCGAAAAGATTGGCATTAATAAGCGCAAAGCTCGAGGACATATCCTATTAAAACGCATTAATGGGAGAATATTATGGAATCTGATGAATTTTTTTGTGTCAATCTTGAATTGGCAAAAAATTGTTGGTTATTTTAGTTTTTTTAAGGCATCATCGTAGCAAGAATGAAATATTGTTCTACTCCATTGTCATATACAAAGGTGTTGACATCATGCCTGACGCAGCACCCCCACCTCATCAAGGTCTGCTTGACCTCCCGGCCTTTGGATCTTCCTATTCCCTTGAGCCGAAATGGCTCCTTAGTTCCTCTAGAACCTTCAATGCATATAAAACCACAGGTCCTTCTAGAAGTTACACCCGCACAAACAAGCACTAGGCCTGAACCTTTAGTCAACGTGACCACAAACTTAACTTGAGAGGGCTCTTTAAGTTCATGACTTCACATTTCGCGATTTCAGGATTCTTGTTGCGAGTCACCCCAACTCCTCTGATTCCCAAAACCCTGAAATGGGATAATGGTCCTTAGCTCCTCCCTTATTCTTTCACCATATGACCTCCAACCAAATCCTGGGGCCTCTCCTTTGAGCGTGTCGCGATTTCGTGACTCGAGAATTCACGATGCGACTCTTCTCCTTTCTTTCTCAAAGTTTGAACTCGCGACTTCTTTGCCACGAGTCAACGGTCTTGATTCTTCCTCGATCTGATGGCCTAGATCGCGTTGGGACTTCGCATATTGGGGATTTTCGAAACAGCTTCCTCCACACTCCCGACTTCTGAAATGTCGATATCTCAAAGTGCCCAATTGACGGCTCACGCTCCATGGGATCTAACGATTGTTATCTCTCATGAGCTTGGTTTCTGCAGGGCAACTTTGACCCTCATCCTTCCCTTGAACTTTCCAAGTCTCTATTCCTCTTGAGCTTAATTCTTGCTACAACTCAAGGGTTCTAAGTAATCCTTACATGCACTCCTTGCAGTCTTCACGATAATCTCGAATTATCTAAACTCTCCAATTTTGTGCACTCCTTGCAACAGAAATCCTTCAACCACTCACTGGGTTGGAAAAGTCTAAGACTTCAAATGGGCCTACGCACACCTTGTGCAGCTCGTGCTATAACTTCACTTATGTTGGTATAAGAACAACTCTATCACTCCTAAGCTTTTCTAAGTTAAAACTCAGAATCTTGTCAACGCACTCCTTGCGGACCTTCACTACACTCCTTGCAGGAATTCTTAGGATGAGAAGAGATTGAAAATCATACTCTCCCTCTCACAAACTTCATACATTCAACATGAAATCATACATATAAAGCATTGAAACAAATGCATAACAGAGCATATAAGCAAAATTGTAAACATACCATTCAATAGATGCAAACAGTAACCCTAACAACACCATGAAATTGAGTCAAAGCATTCTTATATTAACTCAAGTGATTTTGTACATGGTTTTCTAGAGCAACAATTATCTTCTTATACAACTTCTACAGTCTTTGTTCTTCTCCGCTCTCTTATGCTCTCTCTTTCTCTACAGTGTCTACTCTTACAATTGAGAATAATGAGACCATACATCTATGAGGGAGATTTCTTGATTTTTCCCTCCTACAAACTCAAGCTATCTAATCGAATTAAAGCCTACATCTACTTTACATCCATTACATTAAATGCCTCCAACCAAAAGATGAGAGCAACCACTCAAGATCTGCATTACAATTCCCAAAACATTTAAGAGCACTTATGTCTCTCTAGATTTTACATTAATGTGCCATCCTTTTGAAATTCAAAATATCTTCAAAATGTACGTTGGTGTGTATTCATATGTCCTCTGCTTGCGCTTTGTTGGTGATGCTCCTACATCAATGCCCCTCTTTAGTATTGTGCATATATTACAGCTTGGCATATTTGAGAATATGCTTGCATATGAAAATGTTAATTCACCCTTCAAATTTGAACATGCTTTGCATTTGGGCCACATAAAATACTAATAAAATAAAATAATATGAATAGTATTTAAGTAAATATAAACAAATTATCTTTTAACTTGAATTTGAGTTTGTCGATCTTCAGGTATATTACATAGTTGACAATGTTTTTCCCATAGTTAATTTTTATGGTCGTGAGTTCCCAGATTGGCGCTATCGAACTCTCATACCACCTTTTTTGTGATATACATATTGCACCCAAAACTTCTATTATCGACCCTAGACTCCTTGAACTCGCAAGCTTCACTCTACCTACGATCAGTCTGTTAGGGTTCGTCTGACCGCCCCGCTTTTTCATACTTAGTCAATTTCCTCGCCACCTTCGCACACTTCCCAATGAAAATTGATTATTCTTTTATTCGTGACTACTCACCACACAAGTTCGAAAATATTGGCATTAATGATCGAAAAGCTTGAGGACATCTCCCATTAAAATGCATTGAACTAAGATTTACAAGAGATTATATTACCATCCTTCAGTGTTCATTCTAAATACTATCACACAATTACTGTCACATGTTGCAATACAAACAAATCTTCATCAAAACATTAGCTTCTCTCACAGGCACCCCACATGCACCCCAGTCACCTGAACTGAGCGATATTTGGATCCATCAACTAAACCTCCCTATTATCGAATTGGCAGAGGTCAATATTATGGCATCTGATTTTTTGTTTTTTTTTGGATCTTGAACTCGGAAAAATTGTTATTTACTTTAGTTTTTTTAAGGAATTATACCCCTCCTTTCCATACTTAGTCGATTCTTCACCTCCTGTTGTCATAGATTCATGGGTTCCCAGGCTCCCAGGTTCAAAAAAGTTTCAAATCATTTTTCTCTCCCATCCATCCCCGCCACCTTCGCATGCTTCCCAGTGCACATCAATCATGTATTTATTGGTGACAACTCACTAGACACATCAAAAAGATTGGCAATAATAGGTGAAAAGGTCAAGGACATATCACATTAAAACGCATTAAACCAATATTTACGGGAGATTATATTATCATGCTCCAACGTTCATTTTAAATACTATCAGAAGCAAAGGAACATTCTCATCACCTTATGGTTGTAGCTCAAAAACATTTATGTGGAGATACCTTGAATATTTTTAGGCGCGAGGACCAGATTTTTCAGTGGTCCAGAGATTATGACTACTACTCATCCCCTTCTTCCCAGAAGGAAGTTATCTGGATGTTTGGAATTGCACGAGAAGGTTGTGTCACCGAATGTTTTTATTGTAAGGAGTTGGTCACCTGCTGCACCAAAAATTATATTCTGAACCAGTGGATTATCTAGTTGCGGGACAATTCTCGAGTCTCCCTATCACCTTAAGTATTTCGAAAGATGTTAAGACTTCCCGACCCAACGCATACTTTCAAGGGAGATAATTGCAAAGAGTTATTAAAGAGGCATGATAACGAATTGGACCTCTTGCCGGAGTTCTTAGAGAACCCAGCAACTGGTCTCGAGGACATGACCAGATTACAGGTTAGTGCATTTAAAAACCCTTTCCGGGAAATTGCATGGTTTTTCACGAGGATAAAGTTATAAGAAAGTACATCCAACATCTCTTGGATGATTCTGTATATTTTCTATTTTATGCTGAAGGAACAAGCCATATTCCATTGGGGCAAGTTGATTTCCATTGAAATATCTTCCCATTTATTGCAATACACAAGGTAGAAGAAATTATTTATGTCATCTTATTTAATTTTCACGGTGGCACATTGTTTTCCATTCCCTATATTATCTATGTGTAAGAAGGTAAACTGTGAATTTGACCCAGTAACCTTTTGGTACCAGATATTATGGAGACACGACGCCTCCCAACATTTTTGTGAATTCTTTAATGATTTTGCTTCAGTTTTTAATGGGTTGATATTTGGAAAGGATTTTCCCCATATGTCTGACCAGGCGACCAAGTTCTTAGACAGAAAGGAAACACTAGAACAAATGGAGAACTATAATGTTATAAGGATTTTTTGGTCCAAACAAAATCCTTGCTTCCTTCCATGTCACATATCTGGTACAATGTTTTTTGTTGGAATAACAAGGAATTACACCTACTGGTTGCATTTTTTCCATGAAAAGAGAAAAAGGCACTTCATCCCTCTGCCTTGGAAAGTCAGGGATTTCATAATCAGGAATATGAACAAGATTGACGGTTTCGTGGGCCACTTCCACAGCTTCAATTTGAAATGTGTTGAAAAAGTAAAAGGGTTCGACCCTGATGGTATTTTTGTAGAACACCTATTGGATGTCGGTTTCAACAGTTATTTAATTGACATTATCCTTAATGAAGACGAAGATAATGCCTTAGGAAGTCCTTCTCATGACATCGACAACCTGGGACAATACTCAGCACCAATGAGTCGCACAAGCAGAAATGAAAAGGCTCGGGTGAGAAAAGTTACCAATCCCCGACCGCCACACCCAAGACTACAACATCTCGGAGACGCACTCCAACGACCTACCCAAGAAAGAAAGTCACAGACATTTCTTCAGGTGGAGGAGGAGATAAGAACCCTCCCTCTGGAAAAATTGAAAGTTCTCACAAAATTTCCGCGAGAAAAAAATGAAAAGCAATAGTGAAAAAACAGGAGGGACCGAGGGGAGAAATTGATATCCAAGATCTCTCCCTCGAAGATATGGAACTAGAAATTGACATTGAAAAAATGTTCCCTGACGACGACCAGCTAGAGAGCACTGCTCACCATAACCCTGAGATGAAAATAATTGGGACCGATACCTTGGACGAAGAAGAGTCTTTTGCATTTCAGAGCATTGTTTTTTACAGTGAATCCAAAAAATTGGTTATTGAAAAGAGAGATGTAAATAATAAGAAAGGGAAATCTCGTTCAGAGAAGAACCTATGGAACATGTGCCCTTCCCAGATCTCCCAGATAAACCGAGCAACTGAAGATGCTCTAAAAAACTCTATTATCAACCTTAAAGCAGAGAACACCAGGTTGAAGGAGAGAATCAAAGAATTGGAGGGAGCTCTAATGCCTCTTTCATTGTTTGCTACTCCTTTGGCAATGATCAAGCCCACCGCACATCCGGCAAAGTTAAAAGGATCAACAAGCCTTCTCACATCAGCCCGAGGCTATGTGGAAAAGAATATAAAGAGAATAATGGAATCAATAACGGAATCTTGGGAGATGTCAAAGAGTATGGTCTCTTTTGGAACAAGAGTGCATGCTTTTCATGAGTATCTACAAGCATATCTCAAGAAAGAGCAAGGTTTCTACCTCGATCCAATTGTACCATTTGGTGTTAAAGTTACTGGTATGATGGAATTAAGAAGAAGAGAGGAGGATCTCCCTTCCCCAGATCGAACAAACCAACTAAACGCATGCTGGAAAGAAAAGGTAAAAACCCTAAATGGTGTCGTTCAAGCATGTAGCTAGGCCATATCTACAAGAGACAAACTATTCAAGAATCTAACTGAGATAGATCTAGCTAGCAACACCAATGAAGTCCAAGACCCGAAATTGATATTCAACTCATTGTTTTTAACAAAGAAATCATTTGATGATCAAGTTCAGATCTATAAAAGACTGTCATTTGAAAATTTCTATGGAATCCTTGAATATGGTGAAGATGACGTGAAAAAATGGCTAGTCGGTTATTCGATTAAAAAACAAGATATTCAAGAAGCATTGCACAACCTCTCTATTGATCTAAGGGACTTAGAAAGTGAATTATTCAATACAAAAATCTGGCATGAAATCAACGTGGCACCCATGAGGAGCTACATCGAGGAGTGGTTCAAAAAGGTTGTCCACAAGATTACCAATGAAGGGAAAAGGACGCTTCAGACGGTTCCCATAACCGTCGGGGAAAGACACAAAAGGACATTAGTGAGAAAATGACAAGGCATGGGACACCATCATAGTAAGTTGATATTGATCGCATTCTTCTATCTTTGTCGATGTCTTCATCCAGTTACTATACCTATTTAAATACAAATCTTTAACCGAGGACTGACAAATTTCTCTTTCTTCTTGCCAGGTCTTGTTGTTTTCCATCACCGACTTTCTTCTTTCTACAAGCTTGATTCTTGTACATCTTTTCTTTGTGGTCCACAGGATCTCCAGTCCCAATCATTATGGAAAACGCATTTAAATTTCACAGAATATGTAATGAACTATATATTTCTTTACAAATTCCAAGACAACTATTTTGGGAAATATTCTCAAATGTATTTTGTAACCCAATTTATCTAAATATAAAATATTTGAGGTTGTTGTGTGGTGATTTTCAATGTTTAGTGTTGTTTTTTTGTATTTTGTAATTTTTTTAAAATTAACTCATTTTCCTGTACATGTTGAGGTCATGTTCATGTTCAATATTGTGCATATATTACAGCTTCCTATATTTGAGAATATGCTTCCATATACAAAATGTTAAGTCATTTATTTTTTCTCTATTGCTTATGGGTTTCAGCAAAAATTGCGAGCCGAAAACACCCTTCAAATTGGAACATGGTTTACATTTGAACAACAAATAATCTATTAAGATACATTAATATGAATACATTTGAAATAAATATAAACAAAATCTCTTTAAACTTGAACCTGACTTTCTCGAGCTCCAGAATTGGAACATGGTTTACGTTTGGACCACAAATAATCTATTAACATAAATTAATATGAATACTACTGAAATAAAATATAAACAAATTCTCTTTAAACTTGAACCTGAATTAGTCGCATTTCTATAATCGCGGGTTCCCGGGTTAGCGGACTGGCAGATCCTCATCTCCATTTATATCGTCACATCATGAGCCGGACCGACTGTCGTCCCTTTCAATACTTGGCCAATTATCTCACCGCGGGGTCCCGACTTAGCGCTATAGAATTCTTATGCCCCATGTTTCATGATATATATCTTGCACCCAACACTTCCATGATTTACAATTTGACCCTAGACTCCTGGAACTCGCAAGCTTCACTATACTCGGGTTCACAAAAGTTTCAAACCATTTATTGCTCCCTTCAATCCCCGCCACATTCACGCCCTTCCTAATGCACATTCATTATTCTTTTACTAGTGACACCTCAGCACATAGGTTCCCTTATTGGCATTAATAAGAGAAAATCGCATTAAACCATGATTTACGGGAGTCCGATCGACCGTCGTTTCTTTTCATATCTACCCAATTCTATGGTCACCGGTTCCCGGGTTGGTGCAATCAAACTCTCATTCCTCGTGTTCCGTGATATACATCTTGCACCTAAAATTTATGTGATCTATAATTCCATACTTAGCCAATTTTATGGTCCCCGGTTCCCGGGTTGGCACTATCGAACTCTCACTCCCTGTGTTCCATGATATAAATTTTGCACCCAAAACTTTCATGATCTACAATTCTGTGATATACATCTTGCACCCAAAACTTTCGTGGTCTACAATTCCTCCAGCTCGCAAGCTTCACTCTACCCGGGTTCACAAATGTTTCAAAGCATTTATCGCTCCTTTCCATCCCTGCCACCTTCGCGCCCTTCCCAATGCACATTCATTATGCTTTTACTAGTAACAACTCCACACACATGTTCGAAAAAATTGGCATTAATAAGCAAAAACCTCGAGGACATCTCCCATTAAAACGCATTAAACCGTGATTTACGCCAGATTATATTATCAGATATCTTCTTCACATGTTACGTTTCATATTACTTTATGGGAAGATTCCATTTCATACTAATTGCTTTGTTCCTGCCATCTATTTCTGGATAGATTCTTTTTCAATAACTGTAAAGTAAGATATAAGTTATATCTTCAATTACTATTCAATGTAATTTCAATATAGCTTTTAATATTTACAATTTTCTTGTCATTTCATTTCTAAAAAACAATTGAACATAACTTTTTAATATTTTTTTTTTCCTCTCATTTTACATATTTCAACTTTCATTTGCTTCTTGTCAAAGATCTATTCTAATTATCCTTTACTTACCATACTGTTAATTTATGTTTTTAAAAATATTCCTCGTATCTCCCCATCTTCCAAAAATCATCATCATGAATAATTATAAGGTGCCAATTATCATCTCCATTCCCAAATCTACTTGGCAGGGACTAAGTTGCCACGCAACACTTGTTTTAATCAAACTCTTGTATATTTTGTTTAAATAAATCGGGTAAGGGATTTATCTTACGGAAATCTCATGCACAATTGATCCCAGTATTTTTTTGTTATTCCTTTCATGGTGGTATCTTCGCAGATATTTGATTCGCCAAGATTTGTAACTCTCGGAAACTACATACCAGTGTATTAAACTTTTGTAATGAGACACAACAATGGATTTGACGATGTTTATTTCTTATCACTGTGATATCATTATTTGTCACTGAAATGTTTTTGTATACAATCTGAGTGGGTCTAATGGTTAATAACATGTGTTTCCTTTTAAGAGGTCACAAGTTCAAATCCAAATAGGAATAGAGCACGTATACCTCCGTAGACTTTAACAGTCAAATCGTTGTGTGGATGAGGTTCATTGTCCCACAAACAAGGAGGTCTCATACACCAATTTGGTATTTGACTTGATTGTGACCTTAAAAATGGATTATTATTATTATTATTATTATATATGCATGCAGTAGTTTCTCTGAATTACAACCTCTACAATTTTATTTGACTCTTTGTATTGATTATATCTCATAATATGTGCATGTTCTATGCCTGTACACTCTCAATACTTCTTTTTTCAATGTTTATTTGTTGAAACGTTAAATTATCAAGACTAGAAGTAACTTGTCAAATAATTGCTTGAAACGTGGGTTACTAGCCCCAAGGTCATTGTCAAACATAAAGAATTTGACCACAAGCCAACATAAAAACATTGCTTTGATATCACTTGAAGCTAATCTTAAATTTCCTTCATAAAGTCATCCATTAAAGAGACATGTCATAAGATCCATATTGAAATAAATAAATATTTATTCAAGAATATTGATATGGGATTGATAAAATTGAGTTACAAAGGAGTGATGAGTTATACCTTTCAAGAAAATGGATGAAGTATCATAATACAATATGAATGTATCTTGCATCCTATCACTATTATTACATAGTATTTTTTTATAACATTATGACATTAAGGGTATTATACTGTTGTCTCCGGGTCTTCTACAACCAAGATTCTTAAATTCATTTATTTATCGAGATTCCATTAGGTTACAAACCAATGGACCTATCAATCAGGCTTGCTCTAAGAGTATAGAGATTTAACTTGGGGGTTTCAAATTCAATATCAATAAAACAAGAGAGGTATTTTCCTTCTTTAGGAAAAGGTTTTCATGGATTGGCCTTGATGTCATGATTGAGGCTACAAATGGATCTACAAGTGATAGAGAAGGGTTATTGGGTAATTTTGATGGACGTTCATCCGAGGAGGAAATGGATCCCAAGGGGGAATAGGTTGCAAGTATTAGCAAATCCCAACATAGGCATGAATTGGTGGCATATTCAAGGAACCCTAGATGCAAGGAGTTGTTAGTTGAGCTCGATGTGTTACTACGTACTAGACAAAGTCTTTTCATATTAGGGAAAATTTAAGGTCCAAAATGGGCCTCTTAAGGGAAATATATATATATATATATAGTTAAAATAATAAAATAAGAGTTATGGGTTTTTAAACGAAAAGAAAGAAAACTATTTTTTTTAATCATATTTTTGACTTATCTCATAATTTTACTCAAATTTCAAGTGTAGGAACTCGTCGGATATGGAATCATTGAGATAAATTCCTTATGTAGTGCAATAAGCTATAAATATGTTATTAACATATTCTCACCATTATATTATCTTAACCTATGAAGTTGATGTCCAGATTGTTTTTCTACAAGGGCGTTGTAGGCCAAAAACATGTCAAAAACTTTACTCTTAAGTTTTAAGAAATAAACCCAAATGCATATGAAGAATTCATCAATGAAGGTTAAGAAGTACTATTACCCAAAGAAAAAAGTAGAAAGGAGTGGACCACACAAATTACTGTGCATATCTAATAAACCCTATGAGCATGACCATAATGAATAAGCATGTGGTAAGTTGGTAAATGGTTTACCATTTGATTATGATTGGAATTATTAATTTAATATAATAAACTAATAAAATGGTGCACTTGGGGTTATATCTCCCTAGGAGCACCATAGGGGTAATGAACCAATGAGAGGAGAAATATGGGTGATCAATAAAATATTATTTTATAGTTGTTTCCATGTGTATATTCCTCAAGCTTTCATATCCCTTTACATTATTGTCCTTATGTGTATTTCCCAAAATTTAGGAGGGGGCATGTGATCCATATGCAAGTATTATGTTCATGCAAGCCTTGGGGAAAGGAATTACTCAACATTTGGGGAAAATAAAGGAAGTCATTCATTCTTTGGTTGGGAGAGAGGATGTTGGGGTATGCTACAATGTAAGTGCTAGATATTCTACCATAGTTTTTCTTCCATTTTGGTTTCCATGTATGTATGTGAAAATTATGGTTGAGTTACACTCGATATTCCCTCATTCTTATCATGAGATATTTCTTGGCTAGCTTGCATTGGGAGAACTAGATCGAAGTGGGATAGCTTGAGGGATTGTTTGGCTAAGAAGGAAATATCATTCTTGGTATTTTTCATGGATGATGGGGAAAGAAAGGTTAGTGAGTGGGATTGTTGTAAAAAGGAATGGATTGAAGTGTTATTTCTAGATGTAATAAGTGGGAATTAGGATGAGTGAACAAAACTATACCCATATCCAATAAACTCATCCTTAATATTTCATTGTTCAGCATGGGGGTGGCACCTACATGACCTAGTTCCTATGGATGGGAAGAAAATCACTCTCGTGGATCTATTTCCCCAAGTGTACTTTACAACAAATAAGTAATTTGGTGTATATTTTTTATATGATGATGTTAAATCTTGTGGGTATTGTGTAAATGAGTTTATTGTGCTTACTTGGAGATTATATAGGCCTGGGAATTAATTTTGGATCAATATTGAAATTACGAGTGTCGGGTAGTTATTATATGCAAATTCTAGAGGCTTCTACAACCATATTTGTAATGCAGAGGGCATAATGATGACTCGGTTATGTAAATTAATCTTCAATCATGTACAGTGGATGTAATGGCTTATGTGGGTATCCTCAAAATAACTAGAACATGGATGTAATGTAATCAATTTTTATGGAAAATCATTGTATGTGTACCTTGTAGTGTAATTTCCATCTAAAAATTGTTGTCAATCAATGTATGAGCAAAAATAAAGAATTATGTATTCAAATGGATAAATGAATTCATGAATATTTGATGAAACTATACCCATATCCAATAAACTCATCCTTAATATTTCATTGTTCAGCATGGGGGTGGCACCTACATGACCTAGTTCCTATGGATGGGAAGAAAATCACTCTCGTGGATCTATTTCCCCAAGTGTACTTTACAACAAATAAGTAATTTGGTGTATATTTTTTATATGATGATGTTAAATCTTGTGGGTATTGTGTAAATGAGTTTATTGTGCTTACTTGGAGATTATATAGGCCTGGGAATTAATTTTGGATCAATATTGAAATTACGAGTGTCGGGTAGTTATTATATGCAAATTCTAGAGGCTTCTACAACCATATTTGTAATGCAGAGGGCATAATGATGACTCGGTTATGTAAATTAATCTTCAATCATGTACAGTGGATGTAATGGCTTATGTGGGTATCCTCAAAATAACTAGAACATGGATGTAATGTAATCAATTTTTATGGAAAATCATTGTATGTGTACCTTGTAGTGTAATTTCCATCTAAAAATTGTTGTCAATCAATGTATGAGCAAAAATAAAGAATTATGTATTCAAATGGATAAATGAATTCATGAATATTTGATGAATTATCATGGGTGATGTTAATTTTGTTGCTATATTTATAATTTCCTATGATTTCCATGTAAAAATGTGAAATACAATTTAATTGGATGACTAGGTACGTGACAACACAAGTTTTAAGGAAGTTGAGGCATGCCAAGAGGCATGCTAGTCAAAATTGTCCAGATGATGTTTGTTGATAGCACAACCCAAGAAAACACCATCCCTACAAGAAACGAGAGGAAGACTAATGACCATCGTATGTTTACATAGATGTTGCAATGTGATCATGTCTTTCTATGAGCAATAAACACAAAAGGAAGAGAAGATGACCCAAAGTTGTCAAACTTGTATAACTTGGTAATATCATCGATTGTTCTCAATGCTACAATATGATGAGGATCCTTTCAGTTCTTTATCACAACTTCGTGAGCTAAAAAATTCACGGCTTTTCCTTTACTAGAATGATTTATTTGATAGACAGAAAGAAGGTTGCAAGATATACTAGGAACACATAGTACTTCATTAAAGTGACCATCAACTACCTGAAATGTTCCTAATCCTACAACACCTACAAATATATCACCACCAACAAATAATTGTTTGGTGTTACATTGATTAAGAGTAGAAAAAA
>JASDQU010012275.1:63550-80231 GCA_032191745.1 Picea mariana
AAATAACTCAACCTTACATTCAAAGACTAAGCATATACAGTTGAGGTACCACTTCATACGATCCACCTTCGAAGATGGACATTTGAAGTTGGAAAAGATACACACTAGCCAGAATCCTGCAGATATGTTAACAAAGGGAGTAACCAGGGAGAAACTGAGTTCTTTCTCAGTTTCAGTTGGTATTCAAGAATGAAGATGAAGATGAGAAATTTTCCAGGTCCAATAAGTTTCAAATTCCAGCATATATAGCAGTGGTGGAGTTGTTGAGATCAATCTCCAAGTGGGAGATTGTTGGTTGTGGAGACTGATTATCTTCCTGATTCAGAGGTCCTTGCTTTCAGCCGTGTTTATGCCCCATGAAGACTTTACACCCCAGAAGTATGTACACTCTTCCACGCGGGGGAGTGCAGAGGGGGGGTACCCCCTCTGTGGGTTCCGGGGGGGCTATCCCCCCGGTTGGGGGGTTCGAGGGCAAGCAGGCCCCCGACGAGGGTTCGGGGGCAGCGTCCTCCGAAGGAAAAATTGCCTTGTAAATGTATATTGTAATTTCATTGTAAATCTGGACCGTTCATTATAAGGTCGCAGATCTAACAGTATAAATTATGTTAGGGTTTTTTTCCCCAGAAGGAAACCCTCTATTATGAGGGAAATATATTGCGGCTATGCATTATGGTGAGTATTGTATTTTGAGAGATGAGACTGTGAGAGAAAGAAGAGGAAGTTACATCGGTTTTTGTTGTAGGTTGTATCCCTTCATTTGCTGGATAATAATAAAGGAAGGAAATGGCAATTTCTCTAGTGGACGTAGCCCACACTGGGTGAACCATGTAAATCTGTGTCTCTATTGTATTGTGTATCTTCTGTGTTTTGTTTCCACATTTGTTTTATTTTATTGCTCCGCGGTCCTATTTTTCTAACACATTTAAATTTCATAGAATATGCAATGAACTATATATTTCTTTACAAATTTCAAGACAACTATTTTGGGAAATATTCTCAAATGTATTTTGTAACCCATTTTATCTGAATATAAAATATTTGAGGTTGTTGTGTGGTGATTTTCAATGTTTAGTGTTGTTTTTTTGTATTTTGTAATTTTTTTTAAATTAACTCATTTCCCTGTACATGTTGAGATCATGTTCATGTTCAATATTGTGCATATATTACAGCTTCCTATATTTGAGAATATGCTTCCATATACAAAATGTTAAGTCATCTATTTTTTCTCTATTGCTTATGGGTTTCAGCAAAAATTGCGAGCCGAAAACACCCTTCAAATTGGAACATGGTTTACATTTGGACAACAAATAATCTATTAAGATACATTAATATGAATACATTTGAAATAAATATAAACAAAATCTCTTTAAACTTGAACCTGACTTTCTTGAGCTCTAGAATTGGAACATGGTTTACGTTTGGACCACAAATAATCTATTAACATAAATTAATATGAATACGACTGAAATAAAATATAAACAAATTCTCTTTAAACTTGAACCTGACTTAGTCGCATTTCTATAATCGCGGGTTCCCATGTTAGTGGACTGGTGGATCCTCATCTCCATTTATATCGTTACATCATGAGCCGGACCGGCTGTCGTCCCTTTCAACACTTAGCCAATTATCTCACCGCGGGGTCCCGACTTAGCGCTATCGAATTCTTATGCCTTGTGTTTCATGATATATATCTTACACCCAACACTTCCATGATTTACAATTTGACCCCGGACTCCTGGAACTTGCAAGCTTCACTATACTCGGGTTCACAAAAGTTTCAAACCATTTATCGCTCCCTTCATTCCCCGCCAAATTCCCGCCCTTCCTAATGCACATTCATTATTCTTTTATTAATGACACCTCAGCACACAGGTTCCCTTATTGGCATTAATAAGAGAAAACCGCATTAAACCATGATTTACGGGAGTCCGACCGACTGTTGTTGCTTTTCATACCTACCCAATTCTATGGTCGTCGGTTCCCGGGTTGGTGTAATCAAACTCCCATTCCCTGTGTTCTGTGATATACATCTTGCACCCAAAATTTATGTGATCTACAATTCCATACTTAGCCAATTTTATGGTCGCTGGTTCCCGAGTTGGCGCTATCAAACTCTCATTCCCTGTGTTCTGTGATATCAATTTTGCACCCAAAACTTTCGTGATCTACAATTCTGTGATATACATCTTGCACCCAAAACTTTTGTGGTCTACAATTCCTCCAGCTCGCAAGCTTCACTCTACCCGGGTTCACAAATGTTTCAAAGCATTTATCGCTCCCTTCCATCCCCGCCACCTTTGCGCCCTTCCCAATGCACATTCATTATGCTTTTACTAGTGACAACTCAACACACATGTTCGAAAAAATTGGCATTAATAAGCGAAAACCTCGAGGACATCTCCCATTAAAACGCATTAAACCGCAATTTACACCAGATTATATTATTAGATATCGTCTTCACATGTTATGTTTCATATTACTTTATGGGAAGATTCCATTTCATACTAATTGCTTTGTTCCTACCATCTATTTCTGGATAGATTATTTTTCAATAACTGTAAAGTAAGATATAAGTTATATCTTCAATTACTATTCAATGTAATTTCAATATAGCTTTTAATATTTACAATTTTCTTGTCATTTCATTTCTAAAAAACAATTGAACATAACTTTTTAATATTTTTTTATTTGTTTTTTTTTACCTCTCATTTTACATATTTCAACTTTCATTTGCTTCTTGTTAAAGATCTATTCTAATTATCCTTTACTTACCATACTGTTAATTTATGTTTTTTAACAATATTCCTCGTATCTCCCCATCTTCCAAAAATCATCATCATGAATAATTATAAGGTGCCAACTATCATCTCCATTCCCAAATCTACTTGGCAGGGACTAAGTTGCCACGCAACACTTGTTTTAATCAAACTCTTGTATATTTTGTTTAAATAAATCAAGGGATTTATCTTATGAAAATCTCATGCACAATTGATCCTAGTATTTTTTTTTATTCCTTTCATGGTGGTATCTTCATAGATATTTGATTCGCCAAGAGTTGTAACTCTGGGAAACTACATACCAGTGTATTAAACTTTTGTAATGAGACACAACAATGGATTTGACGATGTTTATTTCTTATCACTGCGATATCATTATTTTTCACTGAAATGTTTTTGTATACAATTTGAGTGGGTCTAATGGTTAATAACATGTGTTTCCTTTTAAGAGGTCACAAGTTCAAATCCAAATAGGAATAGAGCATGTATACCTCCATAGACTTTAACAGTCAAATCGTTGTGCGAATGAGGTTCATTGTCCCACAAACAAGGAGGTCTCATACACCAATTTGGTATCTGACTTGATTGTGACCTTAAAAATGGATTATTATTATTATTATTATTATTATTATTATTATTATATATGCATGCAGTAGTTTCTCTGAATTACAACCTCTATACTCTTTGTATTGATTATTTCTCATAATATGTGCATGTTCTATGCATGTACACTCTCAATACTTCTTTTTTCAATGTTTATTTGTTGAAACGTTAAATTATCAAGATTAGAAGTAGCTTGTCAAATAATTGCTTGAAATGTGGGTTAATAGCACCAAGGTCATTGTCAAACATAAAGAATTTGACCACAAGCCAACATAAAAACATTGCTTTGATATCACTTGAAGCTAATCTTAAAGTTCCTTCATAAAGTCATCCATTAAAGAGACATGTCATAAGATCCATATTGAAATAAATAAATATTTATTCAAGAATATTGATATGGGATTGATAAAATTGAGTTACAAAGGAGTGATGAGTTATACCTTTCAAGAAAATGGATGAAGTATCATAATACAATATAAATGTATCTTGCATCCTATCACTATTATTACATAGTATTTTTTTATAACATTATGACATTAAGGGTATTATACCGTTGTCTCCGGGTCTTATACAACCAAGATTCTTAAATTCATTTATTTATCGAGATTCCATTAGGTTACAAACCAATGGACCTATCAATCAGGCTTGCTCTAAGAGTATAGACATTTAACTTGGGGGTTTCAAATTCAATATCAATAAAACAAGAGAGGTATTTTCCTTCTGTAGGAAAAGGTTTTCATGGATTGGCCTTGATGTCATGATTGAGGCTACAAATGGATCTACAAGAGATAGAGAAGGGTTATTGGGTAAGTTGGATGGATGTTCATCCGAGGAGGAAATGGATCCCAAGGGGGAATAGGTTGCAAGTATTAGCAAATCCCAACATAGGCATGACTTGGTGGCATATTCAAGGAACCCTAGATGCAAGGAGTTGTTAGTTGAGCTCGATGTGTTTCTATGTACTAGACAAAGTCTTTTCATATTAGGTAAAATTTAAGGTCCAAAATGGGCCTCTTAAGGAAAAAAATAAAATTATAGTTAAAATAATAAAATAAGAGTTATGGGTTTTCAAACGAAAAGAAAGAAAACTATTTTTTTTAATCATATTTTCGACTTATCTCCTTATAAGTTTACTCAAATTTCAAGTGTAGGAACTCGTTGGATATGGAATCATTGAGATAAATTCCTTATGTAGTGCAATAAGCTATAAATATGTTATTAACATATTCTCACCATTATATTATCTTAACCTATGAAGTTGATGTCCATATTGTTTTTCTACAAGGACGTTGTAGGCCAAAAACATGTCAAAAACTTTACTCTTAAGTTTTAAGAAATAACCCAAATAAACATTACTCTTAAGTACTATTACCCAAAGAAAAAAGTAGAAATGAGTGGACCACACAAATCACTGTGCATATCTAATAAACCCTATGAGCATGACCATAATGAATAAGCATGTGGTAAGTTGGTAAATGGTTTACCATTTGATTATGATTGGAATTAATAATTTAATATAATAAACTAATAAAATGGTGCACTTGGGGTTATATCTCCCTAGGAGCACCATAGGGGTAATGAACCAATGAGAGGGGAAACATGGGTGATCAATAAAATATTATTTTATAGTTGTTTCCATGTGTATATTCCTCAAGCTTTCACATCCCTTTACATTATTGTCCTTATGTGCATTTCCCAAGATTTAGGAGGGGGCATGTGATCCCTATGCAAGTATTATGTTCATGCAAGCCTTGGGGAAAGGATTTACTCAACATTTGGGGAAAATAAAGAAAGTCATTCATTCTTTGGTTGGGAGAGAGGATGTTGGGGTATGCTACAATGTCAATGCTAGATATTCTACCATAGTTTTTCTTCCATTTTGGTTTCCATGTGTGTATGTGAAAATTATGGTTGAGTTACACTCGATATTCACTCATTCCTATCATGAGGTATTTCTTGGCTAGCTTGCATTGGGAGAACTGGATCGAAGTGGGATATCTTGAGGCATTGTTTGACGAAGAAGGAAATATCATTCTTGGTATTTTGCATGGATGATGGGGAAAGAAAGGTTAGTGAGTGGGATTGTTCTAAAAAGGAATGGATTGAAGTGTTATTTCTAGATGTAATAAGTGGAAATTAGGATGAGTGAATAAAACTATATCCATATCCAATAAATTCATCCTTAATATTTCATTGTTTGGCATGGGCATGGCACCTACATGAGAAAGTTCCTATGGATGGGAAGAAAATCGCTCCTGTGGATCTATTTCCCCAAGTGTACTTTACAACAAATAAGTAATTTGGTGTATATTTTTTATATGATCATGTTAAAGCTTTTGGGTATTGTGTAAATGAGTTTATTGTGCTTACTTGGAGATTATATAGGCCTGGGAATTAATTTTGGATCAATATTGAAATTACAGGTGTCGGGCAGTTATTATATGCAAATTCTAGAGGCTTCTACAACCATATTTGTAACGCAGAGGGCATAATGATGACTCAGTTATGTAAATTAATCTTCAAGCATGTACAGTGGATGTAATGGCTTATGTGGGTATCCTCAAAATAACTAGAACATGGATGTAATGTAATCATTTTTTATGGAAAATCATTGTATGTGTACCTTGTAGTGTAATTTCCATCTATAAATTGTTGTCAATCAGTGTATGAGCAAAAATCAAGAATTATATATTCAAATGGCTAAATGAATTCATGAATATTTGATGAATTATCATGGGTGATGTTAATTTCGTTGCTATATTTATAATTTCCTATGATTTCCATGTAAAAATGTGAAATACAACTTAATTGGATGACTAGGTACATGACAACACAATTTTTAAGGAAGTCAAGGCATGCCAAGAGGCATGCTAGTTAAAATTGTCCAGATGATGTTTGTTGATAGCACAACCCAAGAAAACACCATCCCTACAAGAAACGAGAGGAAGACTAATGACCATCGTATGTTTACATAGATGTTGCAATGTGATCATGTCTTGCTATGAGCAATAAACACTAAAGGAAGAGAAGATGACCCAAAGTTGTCAAACTTGTATAACTTGGTAATATCATCGATTGTTCTCAATGCTACAATATGATGAGGATCCTTTCAGTTCTTTATCACAACTTGGTGAGGTAAAAACTTCACAGTTTTTCCTTTGCTAGAATGATTTATTTGATAGACAGAAAGAAGGTTGCAAGATATACTAGGAACACATAGTACTTCATTAAAGTGACCATCAACTACCTGAAATGTTCCTAATCCTACAACACCTACAAATATATCACCACCAACAAATAATTGTTTGGTGTTACATTGATTAAGAGTAGAAAAAATGGCTTGCTCCTTCGCCATATGATAAGAATCTCCTAAATCAAGAATCCACTCAATTGAAGAACCAAAATTTGATGCATTGAGAGAAAAACTAGAACTGTAAAGAGCATGTGTTTCTGAGGAATGAGAGGAAGAGTTATCCAACTAGTGGTTGTTCTTCTTCATGGTTTCTTCGATTGCTTCCATATTCTTGAATCAACGTGATTCTAGATGACCTTCTCATTCACGAAAATTGTATTGCTTGTCAAACTTATTTCCTTTTGTCTTAGTTCCTTTATCATCATTATGAGAAAAAGACGGTCAAGGGGGTTTGGAACCCTTGTTTTGTTTGTTATTGTGAGGATGTTTCCTATTTGAATGCTTGGGGCCCTATTTATGTCATTCTACTAAATCTCTGTTAGATGTATTTGTTGTACTAATCAATCCAAGATGTGAGAGATTATATTTCTCTCTAATAAGAGAATAAAAAAAGGCTTCAAAGGAGGGCATTTTGTAAGTAGACCATTGACTAGTGAGGTCTAAGTAGATACAAAGACAAAATCGGCAGTTCCAAGATTAGCAAGAATAGCATATATGAGTTGAACATATTTCTTTTATATCTTACATTCTTTAAGTAAAATTCAAAGTGTCTGAAACTTAGATAGAAAATATTCAATGCAAAATAAATCATTAGGATTTAGAGCAATCAATTGATTGTTGAGATAATGGGATTGAATCTCATTGTGATTACCAAACACATATTCCAAGCTAATGAAACTATAAATCACTAGAGATCGGAATCCCTATCAATCCATGTGTTGAATCATTTTTATTGTCCCATTCAAATTTATTTGATGCATCAGTGGGAAAAATTTCTATTCACAGGGAAATTCGGTAAAATATTTTACTTCTAAGAAAATCCTCCATATGGAAATTCCACTAAAAGTAGTTAGAATTATTAAATAGGATCTCATTTAGACTAGCCAAGTTACAATATATAATAATAATGGCATGGAAAACAAAAAATGACTTCTTATATAGAAAGGGATTGAAAAATTAATCAATTTCAAAAAAGGGCACCCAAAATGGTGCTTAGATGCAGAAGTTATGCCACTTGTAAGTTCACAAAATGGGGATTACATATGCCAAACAAAGGAGGAGCATGAACACATGCCAAAGAAAGGAGGAGTGTGAACTAGAACACAGCAAGGATTTAGAATGGAAATCGAGAAAGAGGCGAGTGAAGATCGAAGGATGAGCACGATTGTTCTTTGTAAGCCAAAAAAAAAAACCTATATCTTACACATAGAGGTCATAGAAAAAGAAAAAAAATGCTTTATCGAAAACTTAAATAAACCCACAACAATGAGTTCTTGGTTAGAAAAAGTGTAGAATGAAGAGCATACTTAGATCAGTAGGGAATAATCACAAACCGTACCAATAAAAATTAAACCAAGAAGCAATTGTGTAATTTTTTTTTATAAAAATAAACTTTATAATAAAAAAAAATTACCTCCAAAGAGAAACATTGATATCTTTGACAAACAAAATTCATTTTGCACGAAATGAAAGGCATTCCTAGATGTAAAAAAATGATTTAGATGCAATGGAGTGATTTTCTTAGCCCATAAACAATAGAAATCATAATTCATTTGTTGCATGCAATAACATCGGATCTAGATCTAGATCAACAACAAGAGAAAATCTTCAAAGAGCTATGATACCATGTTTAAAAAAAAAGTATGTTCACATAGGTCGAACACCTTAAGAAAAACACTCACACACTTATATCAAAGATCAATACACCAATGTTTGTGTGGTTAAAACCCCCAAAGAGGGAAACAATGCAGAACTCTAGCCAATATGGCCACTTGAGGCAATATATTAATGCAAGAAGAATAGATTACATGAACATTTCTCACAATTAATCATTGACAAATGACACTATATGCTCTTTAAATAAATATCATGGAACAATCAGGTGTTAATCTCCATATCAAGTGTCATTAATATTAAGAAGGTGTTTGAATCGTCAAATAACTTATGTGTAGGATGTGATTGTGATCGTCGGATTAGAAAAGTACAAAAGCACACTAAGGAAACACACTAAAAGAATACTTTAATCTAATATTACATTATACCAAGTTGATCTTAGCTAACTCCTAGTGTCTAAATATCCTAACAATATGCTTCCACCCCAAATCTCACAATCATAAAGGATCACTAGCATTACAGTTTAGATAAAAGCTATTTTTTTATGCCAATTGTACATTTACAATGATTTTCCAAGCCTTGATATGAATTCCATGTTGTGAATATTATTTTTTCAATAATAAGGTTCCAACTGAGCTTATGATTGAGATCGACATCCTAGTATTTATAGGAATGGACTACTCTAAAGGTTGGTTATTGAAATAAATTTCAAATTTGGTTGACTTTTTCGATTTAATACTCATGATTTTGGTTTTATCAACATTCACCATCAAACTAGACTCATACCTATCTCATTTTCAAGGTCCACAAGATTCTTTCTCAAGATGACAATGTCATCAATATATGAAAGCATAATAATGGTGTAGTAGTGAAGGTTTGTGCCTATCCACTCCACCTCTTTTAAGTATTTTTCCAAACAATCAATATATATTCCAAAAAGGGTAGGGGATAAGGGAAAATCTCATTTAACTCCAATATTGAAATTAATTTCCTCATACCAACCTTAACTAGTTTTAATATTGGCAATGACTTGCTCGTAGAGTGTCTAAATGGAAAACCTAAGCTAGGAGGGATCCCTAAATCTTCCATACCATCTAAAATATTTCCCTTAGGGATGATGTTGAAGGATTTTCTGAAATCAACAAAGCAAGAAAAATTATCTTCAAGTTTGTTGTTACGACAATTTTGAGCAATAATCCTAAAATTAAGAATGTGATCAACTCTCGAGTGCTTGTCCCTGAACTTGGCTTGGTATTTAGCTCTAATCTTATTTAAAAGGCTTGGATAGTAAAGGGAAAATCATAATAGTTTCTACAATGAGAAGGATTGTTTTTGTCCCCAACTTTATAGATAGGTACATGATGGAACTGAGTGGGTGCAAGCTAATGATGGTCTTTCATGACACGCTAGTGGAAATGAAAACATGAAAAAACAACAATACATTAACTTGGAGGGATTATTCAAGGTATTTTTACAATGAATTGGAATATGGTGTAAACAGATGAAATGTTGGAAATTTAATTAGATTTCCAAATATATATATTTTTATTTATAGAATTTGTGAATAACTATGTGAAATTGAGTTTTTATAACATTGATATGTTATTTTCAAGAAAAATACACTCTGTTAGTGTGCAAGTGTTGAGTACCTTAACTACAGAATTTCCTTTTAAAAAATTGTATAATTGTAGAGAACCCGATGTTCTAGTGTGAGTATTTTTTCAAAATTTATAATATTAATTTTATAGTTTTTAAAATTATGAAAGCCAATATATCCTTGAAATTACAATTCCTTGTGTTAGTGCAAGCTATGAGGGTCTTAACATTATCAAACAATTTTATTTATTTTTAGATTGCATATCTCAGTCTCTTTAATGGGGAGTATAACCTATTTAAACAACCGTTATGATGATAAAAAATTATAGCATAAATAAAAGAGGTACACATATTTTAGAATCATGTTATACATCAAGACAAAAAGAGATTAAAAATAATGAACAATATTAATTTATATATATATGAAATCTGTATAGTCAACTCTATATGTGTCTGTAGTTTCCTTGACAACGAATTTGTGTAGCCAATAGAAAAATAACATAAAAAAATAGATAATTCATAAAAATAGAGATTTCAATGTATTTGTAAACCAAACCACTAGGTTTTTCATCCCAAACCTAAATCTGAAACAATCAACTCAACAAACATGTATACATGCTCTTAAGAACGTGCACATGCTCTAAAAACGTACCTACATTCTTCGAACATGCACATGCATTCTTCAAAATCAGAGAAAAACACAAAAAAGGCCCGATCACACCTGCAATACAGGTCCGCACGTCAAACGAGAATCGAGACTTCAAAATCAGCGAAAGTCGCTTTCAGTGATAGCTGTGTGAGGGATTTGCCGCTTATTCATGCCATAGACTGCAAATTCCTTTTCCCGTGATACATTTGCAAATCTGCCCAAATTATCATCAGCTCATAAATTATCAAGTGATAGATCTGTCGGTTCAATGATAAAGTCATCTCAGTGCTCAATAAAAAGCCAGTAAGTCTCTGCTCTAAATCTCCTCGAATCGTTAACTTGAAGTCGATTCGATGATTGATAGATCAATCCACTGGTTGGCACGAAAAACCCTATAATATCTCCGAGCCAAACGGTAGCCAGAGTGATATTAATCGATCAATTTAGGTCTCGCAGAACCAAATTTGCGTATAAAAGGGCTGGAACAGAGCGACTTAGGGTATTGATATGCACTCTCTGGTCAGAACTGATGCAGTGGTACTAGAATAGGGTATTGGCATGCACTCGAACCTGGATCAATTAAGATCGACTCTAATTCAATCCATGGAACGCCTTTCCGCGTTGAAATATTCAAAGAAATCTCTCGGACTGCATACACCGAGATTACCAGCAAATTCGAATAGTCTGAGAAGCCTTCTTCAATATGCATAACATGATTTTGGGAAATATGTTGCTTATGGGAGTCGAATGTGGATCTGAAGTTCAAGGAAGAGTGGAGATTCCCCAAGTCTCTCACACRTATATTTCAAGGAAAGCATAGTATAAAATTTCAATGGATGTTTCTCCAYCTATTTTCATAAAACTAGTCAAATGCCTAAYTAAGAAAGGGATTCAACAACCAATTACAATCAGCGATGTGACTGGTAAAGTCTACGAARGTATACATACCCTATCCCCCTCTGGATTTGAACCTGTGACCTCTTAAGAAGAAACACATGTTCTTAACCATTARRCCCACTATRGACAKASTGACAATAGAGTGACATGRCACCASGTAAKATAATCAATCACACCTATATGAATGAAACAAAAAAGATACATCCAATAACCATTTGTTCTGAAGGAAACTTCATCACGATTCACAACTGTATTTCGAAAACTTTAAGCACCAGATAGAAACTTTATTATAAACTTATACAGATGGGCCTGTTGAAWGGTATATTTCAAATCAAATTGAAGCCCTATTTAACCTTGTTATGAAATTTAATAAAATATATGATATAAAATTCAATATTTATAAAACAATTACCAAATATGATGCCTTACATAAACAAGGACCCAGCACTCGTTAGTAAATTTTAAATGAAGTACAAGCCACAACTGGTGCTAGAAAATCTCGGAATGCTGAGTATAACTAAGATTGATAGGGGAATCAATTGCAGTAATACATTTCTCATTCTCCTGACCCTGCAACATCCACATAATACTGTGGAAAAACGCTACTTGACACGGCAACGCAAGAGGCCCTTCGTTCTCGAATCCATACTCTTTCTCTGCCTCCTCCAGCAGCTTTTTGAACAGAGGGTGATGAAGGTACTCCGTTTTAATTACGAAGCGCTGGCGTTCCTGCCCCACGTAGACCGCAAGGTGGCCACGGGGAGTCGTTGGAGATACGTTCCTTTCGTCCCAGTCATCGTCCGAGCTGGCAGCTGAGTGGACGGGATGCCATGATGACATCGAATTTCTGCTCCTCAGAGCAACGAGGGCAGGTAGCGAACACCCATGACGAATCTCAAGTTTTCTATTCCTCCATGCCTTGAAAACCAGAGAAAGTTTTCTTCTTTTTACCAGGCTCATCATACACGTTTCCCACTCTTCACAATATCATATAAGTTTCAACGAACTCCTCCACTCTGATATTTTAATTTATCCTACAATACAAATCAAAGTTGACATAAGAATTAGCACTAACTTTACATACACACTGTTATTGGCACTACAACCAATATAAGGATGAACTTGCAAATAATAACACTACAATAAATATACAAAAGAAATTGTAAACAATAACCCTACAACAAATACATGGATGAATTTAACATATTGTATAGATTTAATGGTTAAGAACATATGTTTTCCTTTAAAAGATCACAAATTCAAATCCATAAAAGTGAGATTTTCTCATATTAAACTAAACCTTACCTAAATTCTGTATACATTTAATCAATCTAAAAAAGATAAAACAAAAATTAAATTATAAAAGATTAAGTTAAGAATCAAGATGAATATATATTCACAAATTCAAATCCACAAAAGTGAGATTTTCTCATATTAAACTAAACCTTACCTAAATTCTGTGTACATTTAATCAATCTAAAAAAGATAAAAAAAAAAATTAATTATAAAAGATTAAGTTAAGAATCAAGATGAATATATATATTAATTTATTGGAAAAAAATCACTTTATTCAATGTATTTCTCTTCTCTCCTCACAAAATTATTTCATTACACTAAAAAAATTTATTATTTTAAAAATAAAAAATATATTTCATTTTTATCTATAAATATCAAACTAAAAAATTTATTATCTTAAAAGTAAAAAATATATTTATTTTTATCTGTAAATATCAAACATTTTGTTATTTAAAAAATGAAAATCATATATTATAAATTAATTTATCATTTTAAAAATAAAAAATATAATTATTTTTACTTATAAATAGATGTTAAAACATTTTAGTAAAAAAATCAAACATTTTGTTATTTAAAAAATGAAAATCATATATTATAGAATAATTCTTAATTTAAGACTTTTTAATAAAAGAGATCAACATTATTATTTAAAAAATGAAAATGATAAATTATAAAGTAATTTTTTATTTAGATTTATTATAAAGTAAAAATATGAATTTTTTTTTAATTTAATATTTATTATTAAGCTAAGTCATTCTTATAAGAGATCAAAACACTTTATTATTTAAAAAATGAAAAGCATAAATTACAGATTAATTTTTAATTTAAATTTCTCACATTTTAATGAGAACAAAACTATTAAAATTTATTTTAAATTTTATATCTATTTTTTTTTTGTTAATTTGTGCGGTCAGATAAAGCCCGCACAAGAATTGAACCTTGTCCAAGGGTGAAAAACTCCTCGCTTTTCACCGTTGGATCCAACCCCTTTGGGCTATATCTATTTAATTAAATTTATATATTATAATTTTTTTTATTTAAATTAATTAATTGTATTTAGAAATGTATAATTTTTTATGTCCAAAACTAACCTTACATATGATATATAATAATAATAATAATGTATTTTTAAGGTCACGGCCAAGCCAGCACATCAAATTGGTGTATGAGACCCCTTGTTTGTGGGACAAGGGATCCCCCTCCGCCTCTACGAAGGTATACATACCCTACCCCCTCTGGATATTTGATATGAAAAAATATATAACATCAACATTTATATTTTAAATTATAAATAAGAAAATTAAAATTTCGTAAAATTTTTGAAATTTTAATTTTTTAATATTTTTAAATATTTAATAAATATATATTTGATATTGATTTTTATAATTGAAAAATATTGTTTAAAAGCCAATATTAATATTTAAAATATAAAGTTGCTTTCATGTTTTGTAAAGCTTTTCATACAAAATGACTTTCCCAAAGAGTAATGAGATAGCTAATTCAACTTTTTGTTAAGAGATGTAACAGTGTAATTTAGTTTTTTTAATTTTTGATACCTACTTTGCATATATCAAGATAAGCAGATTCAAAATAAGAAGATGATATAATCTAATTTTCAATAGTAAATTATTTTTGTAATTTATGGTCAGATGTGATTATGAGCTTACTTTAGTGGGGACATTTAGTGAGGTTCAACAATCTCATCAATTATTTTTGTAATTTATAGTCAGATGTGATTATGAGCTTAATTTGGTGGGGACATTTAGTGAGGTTCAACAATCTCATCAATTATTTTTGTAATTTATAGTCAGATGTGATTATGAACTTAATTTGGTGGGGACATTTAGTGAGGTTCAACAATCTCATCAATTATTTTTGTAATTTATAGTTAGATGTGATTATGAGCTTAATTTGGTGGGGACATTTAGTGAGGCTCAACAATCTGCAACAATAGTTGGTTTGAGATTTGACCTTTTCATTCATAATAACCACAATACTCAATCACTCTAACTAACCTACCAAATTATTCTTAAAACTATATGAAAAGATTATTGCAAAATTGTTTTAACAAAAATAAAAATAAAAAAATTAAAATTAACATTAAAATCCAAATAAGGATGTTTCTTTTCTTTAACATGATTTGACAAAACTGGATTAGTAAAGATTGAATAAGGATGGAGGAGGTTTTGTTATTATTATTGTTGATATATATAAATGATGTTGTGTTATTAACAAAGCATGAAACAACAGGAATTTAGTAAAAATGGAAAAATGATAATAAGTTATATGCCTTGTTTGTAGAGATGATATTGTGTTATTGATGAAGTAATATAGTAAAAAAAATCACAATAAAGTATGCCTAGTTTGTGTAGATGATATTGTGTAATTGATGAAGTATATTGAGAATTGACAGGATCTGAAGAAGAGGGTTAACATATCATTAAAAAAAAAAATTACATAAAAAAATCAACTACCAGATATGATCTAAACGCCAAGCTGACCAACTATTCAAAATAGAATTAATCACATAAATGGTTATTTGTGTATTTTAGAATCGAAGAAATAATGTTTACTGTTTTAAGCAAATCTACTTAAGAAATTAATCAAACTTCATTCCAATGTCTTGGCTGTGATAAAATAATGGCTTCAGTTCATTCCAATGTCTTGGCTGTGATAAAAGGATAATAAGCTGTGTTTTGTTTCTGTAGAGGATTTTGTGTTATAACAAAACATATTAAGAATGGATGGGAATAGAAGAAGGTTAATGCATCACAAAGAAATTCAAATTGACCAATTTTCTGGCTAGCCATTTATTGCCATGAAATTAATCACAATGATTATCTTTAGAGTAAAATTTAACAAAAATAATGTTTACTGTTTTTAATGAAATCTAACTAAGAAGTTAATAAACTTCATTCCAATATATTGGCTGTGATCAAACAATGGCTTTACTTCAAATAATGGAGATCTATATACACATATCTATAACAAGGATTGCTCCCTGCAGCTTCTAGAAGAGCCATAGCTATATTAGATCTTTTATTTGTGAAAACAGTTCAGAAAGTCAAGAGTAATGGACGAGTTACCTTCTAAACAGAAGCCTCCTTTCTTATGAAAGAAATCCAATCCCAACTTTCCTGCAAACACGGCCACAACAAAACCACGCAGATAATCCCCCAATATTAGAAAACGCCTCCGAAGCCTAAGCAGATAAAAACCAGCCTTAAACAATACAATAACGAAAAAAACTTCAGTCCAAGGTCTAAATTTCAACAGGATGAAAACTACTGCAGGCACATGGAAGCCATGATTTGCTTAGTCACAATTACACTGACCTCCCTTCATCGAAATATTCAACCATGAAATCACCAGAGTAAGCATCGAAAACAGTGTTCTGTGCAAGTCAGTGGAGGCAGGCCGGCAGAAATTTTCATAATGAGACGCAAGGAGATCCATGAATCACTCTTAATATATTTTTATTGCCCGTCAGCTAGCGGTGAAGGCCGGACTGGGCTAGCTATTCCACAAATTTTCCTATATTTGCTTGAATTCAACGCTGTGCAAATCTGGGGGTTGTGATACGCATGGAAAAAGCTTGATTAATTCTACGGTGGGAATCCACCAAGTTTGGAAAAAAAAAAGGGTAAGAGCTGGGTAGGGTTCCAACCGTCTTATTCTGTAAGGCAAGCCAGCGACAGCCATAATTATGAGCACTCAGGGTATACGGGTAGGTATAAATAGTTGTTTTTCTTATTCGGAGAAACTGAGAATCAAACGTTACAGTATTGGGTTTGAGAGGCACGCGTGCCATTTGTCTTGATTGAGGTCCTCATGTGT
>JASDQU010012276.1:0-24442 GCA_032191745.1 Picea mariana
ATTGTGTGAGAGGGAGGGAGACAAAGAGAGGGGGTAGAGAGAGAGTGAGAGGAAGGGGGGGAGAGATAGTGTGAAGGGGTATATGTATGAGAGAGAGGGGGGATATATAGTGGGAGGGATAAAGAGAGAGGGACCAGAAGAGGGAGGAGGGGGTATAGAGAGAGTGAGATTGAGTGAGAGAGGAAGGGAGGAGATAAAGGGATGGTAGGTAGAGATATATAAAGATATAAATGGGGGGATAATAGTGGAGACAAAGGGAGGGGTATACACTAAGCGAGAAATGAAGGGGAATAAAAAGTGAAGGGGGGGAGATGAGTAAATTATAGTGAAAGAGGGGGTGAGATAGAGATAAGGGGAGGGAGGGAGGGAAAGAACCAACAAGAGTAGAAAAGAGCTTTAGAGTGAGATGGAGAAATATAGGGATAGGGTAGAGAGAGAGGGTAGATAAAGAAGGGGAGGGAGGGAGAGAGTCAGTAGGAGAACAATAGAGGTCAAGAGTGATATGGAGAGATAAAACAAGGGAGGTATAGTGAGAGAGAGAGAAATAGGGGCAGAGAGAGAGTGTGTGTGATAGAAATACTNGAGGGGGAGTATAGGGGGAGGGAGGGATAAAGGGGAAGAGGGAGGGGGACAGAGACAAAGAGAGAGGAGGGAAGGAGAGGGGGATAGAGAAAGAGAGGTGGGGGATGGGGGGAAGGGAGGGAAAGAGAGTGAGGTAGGAGGGATAGAAATACATGGAGTGAGAGAGAGAGAGGGATAGAGAGCCGAAGAGGGCATATCTAGAGAGGGAGTGAATGTGAGAGTCTAAGGCATTATGAAGCAAGGTATAGGTATATGTCATATTCTAATTTTAGGTCTAGGTCTAGGTATTTACATGCCTTTCCAAGTCTCGTTCAAGGAAATTTCTTACCTTACCATGCCTTTCCTTATAATGTACCACTCTTTCTAGTGTGTGACAGTGTGGGAGGGAGAGAGAGGAATACAAAGAGGGGAGGTAGAGAGTGAGTGTGTCAAAATATATGTTCAATATATATGTTCAAATGTTGAATTCATACTATCAATGCAATATATATGTTCAATTCCCTGGCTTATTAGATGGGTTGGAAATTTGAGAATTCTATGAATTCAACATTAAAATATTCACTATCAGTTCTTAAAGAATTTATATGGAAAAACATTTGAAATCTTCACTGTCGATTCTTAAAGCATTTATATGGAAAAACATTTTAAATCGAGCTAAAGGAATTCCAACTATTTTAAAGAAAAATGTTAGTTTTGTGGGAATTGAACCCACACTGTTCAGGCTGTAAAGTCCATCATATTAAATAATAACATTTGTAACAAGTAATCTAGCAACGAATTAAAATATCGTCTAAACAACAAAAGTTGATTTTTATAAGTTGCGGGTTTATATGGAAAACCATTATAGATCAAACTGAAATAGGCTCTTCGCGCTATTAAGGAAGAATGTAAGTTCTATTAATCAAGGTCAATACAGGGTTAGTTAACTAGGATACATGGATATTCAATTGTGGTCATTTTCAGAAATGATATTGAAATAAATGACAATTCATGAAAGTAAATAGTCTAGGTCCAAACCTCTCAATGTGGTTTAATAGAAAGTTTTGATGAAGAGAGAATTCAACCTTCTATGTTAAACAATAATGAAAAGGGATTAAGATCAAAACGATAAGATGAAATTGAATTTGTTATATTTTCAAATGTGGAAACACAAATATCACATAAGACAATCAATAATATGTAGACAAGAAACACTACAATTTACGTGGTTCAACCAAATGTTGGCCTACGTCCACCAAGAATAGGTATCAAATGTCTTATTTTTCAGATCAAGGAGATTACAACAGGCTCACACTGATCTTACACACCTTGATTACACCATTTCCCCAATTCCCCTTTATGCCTCTACAGTCTTACATAAATAATGAACATAATTAAATTAGTTACACAACTAATTCTAAACTTGTGCGTTCATACCAAATTGGCAGATTTGGTTGAACAAACTACCACAATAAAAGGCTCCACTAAATCTGCTCATATCTACTAAATCTAGGAAATTTGTTGGCATATTCAACAATCTCCACCTTGACAACAATTAACCTGATACCTTGCCCCTGCTTTTGTTCATCACCTTTTCTACAAGCCGAGAGAAGCCAAGCACCATCGTAGCTTCTCTAACAGTATTGGTTTTTTGAACATGTCTGTGCAGTTCTCTTTTGTATGAACTTTCTCAGGAGAAACTCCACCTTCATCGATGACCTGTTTTACAAAATGGTATTTAATAGGTATATGTGTTGGGTCTGAGATATGACCATCTTCATGACATTATCATACACTTTTTTCCATATGTATATATGCGTTTTTATCTTTCAAAGGAGCTTTTTGAAGAATTTTATGGTAAAATGATACAATCGGCAAGAGGTACGTATAATTCATGGTTTTTTATTCAATCAAGTTTAATTTATCATATTTTATGGTTTCCAAGTGTTAATTCATGTTTTTATGCTGTTACAGGACAAAACGCACTGTGTTTCTTGGTCCGGCACTTGTTTCGGCACTCGTTCCAACACTTGTTCCGGTACTTGATCCGACACTCGTTTCAACACCCAGTATTGCACAAAAATCCAATTCAAGTTGGCGGTTATGGTATTGGCGGCCAGTGGTGGACAAATCAAGAACATGGGTTTTGTTTTTCATCACCCCCTCCAGCTACTAAGCTCAAGACAACTTGATTTCAGTTGTCCAAAGAGGGTGCTCATTGGGTTCCTTCGTTTTGTTAGTTATTGATGAATTTAATGTAATTTGCTGAATTTAGAGGTGGTTCGACCCTCCTATGGTCGACCACCTTGGTTGTAAGGTTATAAATACTACCAGGATGATCATCATATTATTAGGAAAGTAGAATAGCCATCAGATTGGAGATAAACTCGTTATACTCTGTTTTTCATTTTTCACATTGCTAGAATAGTGCCATAACTGCGTTTTTCACTTTCATGGTGAATTCGACTTGCTGAAGTTCGTGGTGTGCTTGTAGAGGGTAGCCATGACTTGCTAGGGGGGGCACCAATAGTCTAGTGACTATCTTTGTGTTCTTTTATGAATTTCATAATTTAATTAGTTTGCTGTAATTTTTTGTACATGCATATTTTGTTAACTAGTTTGTTGTAGCTTAATTGTTTTAATTGTTTTGCAGGTTACATGATGATATATATTAACATGCAGTGATTTTGTAGAGTAGGGAAATACTTTCAAGTCTCTACACTAACTCCATATGAATATAGATATCATATTACACTTTTATTTATTGTCTTACAGTCAAGTTTAAAACATATTTGTTTTTAGAATAAAACCGAGTTCTATTTTTGTTTCATTTGACAGGGATCTTTGATGGATAGATAGAATTAGTTCCAATTTCTAGTCATAGCTTTCTTACTTCAGTTTATATAAATTTCATTTAATTAGTTGTTGGTTAAATTAGATTGTCAATTTACTTTTTAATATCATGCTTTAAATTTCTGTTTATAATTATTTCTTTATGTTAGTTTGAATGACTAGAATAGACATAGTGTAGCTTTATTTCATGCAATTTCCTTTCATAGATTAAGATGAAATTGAATTTCTTAATTATATAATGATGATCTCATCATGTTGTTGATGGTTTATACATGATAATTCAGGGTATTTAACATTAGTTTTATCATCGCTAAGTTTTCATTGGACTGTTTACTTCACACCTTTCATTTTACCATTGAAATTAGTTTTGAGCTTATACCATTAGAACTGTCCTTTGTTGTCAAGTGTCACTGAGATATCATCCATCACCACCGAAGGCATTCACACAACCAACAACATTACATTTGAGTGTTTCATACGTTAAAGTTAGTTTCTTGCTTTCATAAGTTAGAAGAGATAGTTTCTTGTTTTCATAAGTTTAGTTGATAGTCTTTGTTTCTTTACATAGAGTTTTCATTTGTTTTCTTAGGAACTATCCATTAGTCCCTGGCCCAAAAAGTACTTAGGTTACCTAGTTTTCATTTTTCTTAGTAAGGTTTGTTCATTAGATAGGTTTGCTTGAGTAGATTAGCCCTAGATAGTTGTTTTCCATAGTTAGACAATACTCCTACCAACCTTTTTACCTTTGGAATATATTTTTCTACAACTCTAAGTTTACTTACCTTGGGTTGACAATTTGATTGAGGGCAGTTTAGTGTCTTTTTTAGTACATATAAATCACCTAACAATTTGGCGTCGTTGTCGTGGAGTTGTCTTAAGGTAATAAGTAATTAGGAATTAGATCATCCTTAAACCTTATCATTAGTTTGATGGTGGGGGAACTTTAAGACGAAAGGTAAGAGCCTGCGCATCTGCTATAGCAGGTTCCCCCAAACCCAATAATAGTTTTTCTTTTTGTTTTTTTCATGAATAGACCTAGGAATCAAATGATTTCTTTTTATTTTTGTTGTTTCTTTCTTTCATGAATAGGCCTAGAGACCCATAAGGTAGATACATTAAATCAAAATTAGACCTTTCAACCAAGGTTCCTTTTGATCTCTTTGGGTGAAGGAACATTCCACTCATAAAATTCACAGACCGATACCGAAAAATAGGAGTTGGCTCAACCCAAAGAGATAAAATAGTCTTTGACAGGACTAACACAGGGAGCACTATAGAACAAGAAATTGAAGCATCAATCATACTAGGACAGGAGGCAACACCACTCGAGTCTTCCACAAAACCAAACAATACAACCTTTTCTTTTAAACCACCACTAGGGGACTCTAATTTTAAAGGCATCATAGACCCTGAACAAGTGAATCTTTTGCTTGGTAGCTCTACCAATGTAATTATCTCTTAGATTAACATAGAAACTTTGGCACCAATAATCTCAACCGGCTCGAGTAGAGTCCCAAAAATCCAATTAGTAGGAAGACCTTTTCATCAAAGGGAAACCTTGTTCTCTTCAAATATAAAACCACTTAGGTACTATATTTTTGGAAACCAAGACAATATGGATGATCAGGAGGACCATAATAATGTAAGACATGGAGAGCAAGAAGAGATTGGAAAGAAAACTAAAACTACCTTTGGGTTTCCGATTTTAGACACCACTCCAAATGTCAACATGAAGAATATTCCTCTCTCAGCACTGCCTACCTTTTATGGTAAAAATAGTGAATATCCAGACACCTTTCTATTTGAATTTGACATCTTGTGAAGGAGCTACAACTATGTGCAAGATGCCCAGAAATTAAGACTCTTTCCCGCCACCCTTAAAGATTTTTCACTAAGATGGTTCATGGGGTTGGGAGAATCCAGTATTAGGTCTTGGGAAGCCATGAAAGACATATTTCTCAAGAAGTACCAAGACTAGTGCAAGACCAAAGAGTCTTGTAATGACATATTTAAAGTCCAACAGTTAGAAGACAATACCCTTGAAGACTATATGGAAAGATTGGGTTATATCTCCCAGAAGTCAAAATACCATGACCTCCCAGAGGATGAAGTTAGGGATATTTTCCTTAAGGGGATTTCCGAAGAATATTTAGAGATGATTAACCTATCAGGTGATATTTCTCATAAACCATTTGCTGAAATATGTGAAATTTATAAAAACTATTCAAGAAGTAGAGCCAAAATAGGGAAGAATGTTCGGGACCCTTATAATAGAATCTTAAAATCATTTAGTTCAGGTGGTATTACGAGAGAAGAGATAGGGAACCTTTTAGAAAACTTCAAGACCGACATCTTAAGCACAATAGGTTCCCAGTTGGATAGCCTTAAACTCAAAAATAAATAGGAGGAAAATGCAACAATGAGCATATATTGCCCAAGATGTAGGAGGAAGCATTCCTCAACGGAGTGCCCATTAGATAACATTTCAGTTTGTGGCTTCTGTACAGAAGACCATGTGACTAAAAAATGTCCATCATTGCTCGATTTATTATCCATATATAGGAGTGGATATCCTAGGGAGTCTTACTATGCACCTAGGAGGCCATGGCAGCCTAGGAATCAACCCACATACCCGGATCTACAGTCCCAAGTTCCACCCTATTATCAACAAAAACAGTGGAACTCACCAGGTTGGTAAAACTGGTCTACTCAATACCAACATCCTTGGATTCAAGGATGGAGGGGAGGACACAACCAAGGAAATCTTCAAGCTCCACCTATTCCTATGTACAACCATCCTTATTCTTAGTTATCATCAAACACTCTATAGCCTTTGCCAGGTTTTGTTCCACCACCTTTACCTTCTATCCCACAACAAAAAACACTCCAATTTCAAAATGAAAGTTCCATAAAACCATCACTATTACTGTCATAGCCAGTGCTGAACCCCAATAATAAGCCCCCTCAACCTCTTAACAATGTTGAGATGTAGGCCTTCTCGACATATGTCATTACTCCTGTTCCATTGCAGGAAATGCAACTAAGATCGAGAAAAGTTCTAGATAGGTAAAGACCTTCAATAGTCATCTAGGAAGAAGAAGAAGAAGAAGAAACCACCCAACAACCCACAGATGACACTAGGTGGTAATATGTTATTATCCTGAAGAATCAAGAACCCAAGCTTCCACAAAATGAACCTTTACAAATTACGAAGGTCCCTCCTTATCCAGATCGACTGGTAATCAAAAAACCTACCACTCGACCGAAATTTGACATTTTGAATGAATTGAAAAATATTTGTGTCAGGATTCATCTACTTCAAGCCATTAAAGACATTCCAATATATAGTAACGTAGTAAAAGAATTGTAAATCAAGAAGCCAGGTAGGAAGAAAAGGAACCCTCCTACAGTACATTTAGTAGGAGGACTCTCTGAGTACATATCAGAGTAGCCAAAGATAGCAAAGTATGAGAATCCAGGAAACCCTGTAGTGACTATAACCATTAAGGATGTCTCCATCATAAACACTCTCATAGACCTAGGGGCAGCCATCAATGTTATGACTGCTACTACCTTGGAACGATTATAGTTACAACCTCTTCTTTGGCCTACCCCAACCATTTTGGAATTAGTAGATAAGACTAGGGTTATACCTCAAGGGATTTTAGATGATGTCATGGTTAATTTAGCCTCATGGGAGTACCTTGTAGATTTTCTTTTCATTCATTCAAAGGATCCTGCACAAGGCCATCCTATTATTTTGGGAAGACCTTGGCTAGCCACAACCAGTGCATTTATTGGCTGTAGAGAAGCAGAAATGACCATCTCAAATGGTCTCTCTATCCAGAAGCTCACCATTTACCCTCCAGCTCAACCTATTATGGAAAATCTATGGTGTCTTGAATGTCCATACAAGAACAAAGACTAGGAAGAACCCGTGTTTCCTAGTGACCATGCAAGGACACTTCATGAGCATACACCAGAAAATGTGCTAAACCAATTCATTTCTGCTATTATATGTGTGGATTTTCCACAGTCTTTTCCCCAATTTGAGTACATGTTTGGGGAATAATTTCAAGAACAATTAGATCCATCTATTTTGGCTTTGACATCTTTTGTTTTCAAAGTCAATGAGTCTACCATGTCTTATACTATACCCTATGAGATTAGTCTAGGGAAATTTTTACATATAAATTCTGGGCTAGATACAGACCAACAGAAACAGTTAGTAGATATCCTTAAAGAACAATCAATAGCATTTACCTGGGAATACACTGACATGAAGGGTATACATCCTGACACATGTATCCATGATATATAAACCTAGGGGGAAGTGACACCTGTTAGGCAACCACAGAGGAGGATGAACCCAACCCTCAAAGATATAGTCAAGGAGGAGATTCAAAAGTTGTTAAAATTTATCTATCCCATCTCCGACAGTAAGTGGGTATCCCCTCTATGTTTCCAAAGAAAGTGACCAGGAAATGGAGAATTTGTGTTGATTTCTGGGAACTCAATAAGGCCACTCTAAAAGACTACTTTCCTCTTCCTTTCATTGACCAAGTTCTAGATACCTTGTCTGAAAAGAAGTTTTTCTCCTTTCTAGATGGGTACAACAAGTATAACCAGATTCTTATAGCAACTGAGGACCAGGACAAGACTACCTTTACTTGTCCTTGGGGCACCTATGCCTATAGGGTCTTACCATTTGGATTGTGGAATTCTCCTGCCACATTTCAATGAGAAGTATTAGGGATATTTTCTGATCTTATTCATGATTGTGTGGAGGTCTACATGGATGACTTCACAGTTTATGGCAACACATACCAGGAAGCCTTAGAAAACTTAGAAAAATTCCTCATTAGATGCTAGGAGATGAACCTATCCCTAATTCATGAAAAATGAAAAATGTTGCTAACTGAAGGAGTGGTTCTAGGACATCATGTTTCATATGAAGGAATAAAAGTCAATCCTACAAATATTGAGGTCATTATTAGAATTCCACCCCCCAAGACTCAGAAAGAGGTGAGAACCTTTCTTGGACATGTCGAATATTACTGATGGTTTATTGAAAATTTTAAAAAGATTGTTGCACCTATGTTTGGATTATTGATAAAAGATGTTGATTTTTTTTGGACTAAGCATTCTCAAACTACCTTTGAAATCCTGAAAACCAAGCTGTATGTGGCACCGGTTCTTAGAGGGACTAATTGGACTCTCCCATTTCATATATCCATTGATGCCTCTAACACCGCAATAGGAGGGGTATTAGAGCAGAAAGAAGACCAACATTGCTATGCCATTTATTTTATAAGCAAGAACTAATCCCCTGCCAAGTTGAACTACACAGTCACCGAGAAAGAGTTCTTGGCAGTTGTTCATGCTATTAAAAAATTTCATCATTACATTACATGTTATGAAGTATTTGTATAGACTGATCATTCCACCATTAATTTCTTCATGAATAAACCTATAACTAATGGCCAAGTGACTAGGTGGCTTTTGTTATTACAAGAATTTAATATTACTATGCTTGACCGACCTAGAAAGGATAATGTAGGAGCTAACTTTGTTTCCCGAATAAAGAATGAGGATGACGACGTTCCTGTAGATGATAGTTTCCTAGATGAGCATCTCTTTTCCCTTTCTGTCAATACCCCATGGTTTTCTGATATGGAAAACTATCTGGCTACTAGGAAGTTACCGTCTCATTTGTCACCTCATGAAAAGCAAAAAATTATTACACAGAGTGCTAAATTACTCTTGGGTTGGTCATGATCTTTTTCACATAGGTCCTGATTTGATTATTCGTAGATGTGTCCGAGAGGATGAGGTCCTTGAAATACTACGAAGTTGTCATGATGGACCATGTGGTGGCCTTTTCTCTGACAAACGCACAACCTATAAGGTATTATATTTAGGTTACTATTGGCCTAGAATTTTGAAAGATGCTGCCAAGTATGTGAGAATTTTTTATAGTTTCCAAAGGATAGGTAGACCTACATCATCTGAAAAAATGCCTTTGCAGGCCCACGTTATGATAGAACCCTTCAAAATATGGGCCCTTGACTTTGTAGGACCGATTTCACCCATGTCCAATATGAAGAACTATATCTTGGTTTCTACAGACTATGTCACCAAATGGGTAGAGGCAAAAGCTCTATTTAGGGCCACAGAGAAGTCTGTTGTCAAATTCATCTATGAAGACATCTTTACCCGCTTCAATGTCCCTTGTGAAATTGTTACCAACCAAGGAACTCAATTCACTTCCAAGCTAATGAAAGAGCTAACAGATAAATATGGGATTAAACATTGTAAATTTTCTGCTTACGACCCGCAAGTCAATGGTTAGGTAGAATCCACAAACAAAGTTCTGGAAGCCATCTTGACCAAGACTGTTTAGTTACATCACCAAGATTGGGATGATAGGCTCCTAGAGGCTTTGTGGGCATATCGAACTACCTGGAGAAATACCACTGGGTATACCCCTTATGAGGTAGTTTACAGGAAACAAGTACTTTTACCAATAGAATTCTAGGTAAGGACCTTCTGTATTGCCACAAAATTAGGATTGAACCTGGATGAGGCTCAGAAGAAATGAGCCCTACAATTGAATGAAAGTGATGAGATCAGGCAAGATGCCATCCAAAGGACAATATTGGTCCAAAACCAGAGGATCAAGTGGCATGACAAGTTTATTAAAAAGAAACACTTCTAGCCTGGTGATTGGGCCCTGTTGTTTGATTCCTAGTTCAAAACCTTAAAAGGAAAAATTACCACCCATTGGTTGGGCCCTTACGAGGTAGACACTGTATATGACAATGGAGCTACAAAAATTAAAACAATTGACGATGGCAAGTCTCCTTTGTGGTAAATGGACACCAACTTAAGTTTTATCATAAGCCCATTTCCAGAGAAGATTTTCTACAGGTCATGATAGATGACAAGGCATTGGCCTTAGTAGATGGGGAAGTCCCCCTTTGTTCTTGAAATATTTTCTGAGTTTCCTACTGTATATATGTAAATAGTTTTTGTATTTTGTTAATAAGGCAATTCTAGATATTTATGGAAGTAATTATTTCACTAGGAGTACATCGTTTCAAGGATCTCTCATCAAAACATTGTTATACTTGAATCTTGTGTCTACCAAAGAATCAAATGAATAGTGACTTACTGTAATTAGCCATGTTTTTGAAAAATTATCATTTTTAAGGCATTCCAAAGTAGTTTCTCTTGAAACTCTTCACCACTATATAAGGAAGTGATACCATAACTATAAAGCCTAGAGGTCTCTAGTACAGTTTTTCAAAGAGACCTGAGTAATTAAGTCAAGTGTCTTTATCAAAGAGTAACAGGGAGGTCTCATTAGTAGATAGTCATGGAAACATCATCATAATTACCAAAGAAGATAGTGAGTTGAGCCTAGAGATATCATTCTATTCTTTTTCGATAGTACCATCCACTACACACTAAATAGATTGACTATATCATATCTTTAGATAGGCCATGTCCACTTAAGTACCCCTTACATTAGGACAACCACTAAACAATATAACGGAAATTCATCCTTTAACATAAATACCATCCCAATTAAAAAGCAAAAGAAAGAAAAAGTTATTTCAGAGTTGTTCCCCCATCGTCTTGCATAAGAAATCTTATACTAATATCTTAAAGGATGGAGGGCGAGTCTATGAGGGTTTAAAAGGCTAACCCATCGGGATACTGAACAGGTCTGCTAGTAGCAGGTAATGGCCTGTGGTATGACTATGTAAACCTGCTAGAGTACTGAACAAGCTTGTTGGCAGTGGATCATTCTACCTAGCGAGGATGATGATCTAACAAAAATAAATAATAAATCTAAACTTTTCCTGATGTACGACATTACTTGCAGACAAAGCTAACATGGAGTATGTGTGGTTAAGCTAAGTTTAATGCATCTTATCAATTTTCCATTGGGAAAAGACTCTAATACTATCTTGAAACTATCTTTCCTACCTCTTCTTATCTATATATAGGATCTCTTATCATATAGGTGGGGCCATCTCCTAACTGTCTCATCAGAACAATCTATGAAATTTTATCTTTACACTTGAAATACTATAAATCTTCGGCTATTGGGGGATACTGACTATTTTCCTATACTTTTGATTGTGAGGTGTCACAATACTTAGGTGTGGGGTAGGGGTTCATGAGGTGACAAATGTTTATTTCCTAGAGAAAAGAGTCTTTGCAAGAATTTTTGTATTATTACCATGATACAGGTTATTTCATTGATAGTCACGTTATTTTTAAATGCTGTGTGCTATACATTACTGAACTCATGCTTAACAGACCATTATTTATTGGTTATCTTCCATTACAAGCTACATACTGTAGGTTTCAAAATACATGTTTTATGCTTGCTATAACTTGTTTATTATAGGTTTTGACACTATATGTCATATACAAGAAGAATGAGTATGCATGGAGCACTCTGCCTCTGCTTATTAACCACTACGGTTGTCAAAAACACTTCAAAATTGCAGGTTGTCCATTAAAAGAGACAAAAATGCATTTAACATAGGGGTACCGGATGAAGTACTAGATGAGGTGCCGGATGAGGTGCTGGATGCAATGTTGTTTAAAGTGCTGTTTGAAGTGCCATTGCATTGCATACTAGTAACTATCCTAGATTCTAGGGAACTAGAATTCAATCACATTTAATTGAATTTGTTACAGGCATTGATTAAAAGATGCCTCATATGGTTATGATCAAATGTCCAAGTCAAAGGACTTGGACATTGATCTAAGTATGCACCACTCCATTTCTCCCAAGCTTGCCATCAAATTCAAATCTCCCACACATGGCAGCTCGCGTGCACATGTGGGAAATGTCCTCCACCATAAGAGAATCGAAAATCGTGTTGGGCACTCTATTGTTTCATTTTCCCTTGCCATTTTCTCTGCCCTGCGTTAAGGAATCACTCCCAACCTTTGTAGAATTCGCCCTCTGTTCTAATCACACTTAGACTGTGTTAAACCCATGCCGTTTCTTGGCTTGTTTGCAGCCTTGCTTGGTAAAATTTTCCCTCTGTTCTAATTGCACTCATACCGTACCCAATTCATGTCTCTATGTGGCTCAATTTTTCCCTTTCTTGGTGAATTCAAACCCTGTCACAATGCCCAAGCGATACGAACCCTCCTCCTATGCAGACTTGTTTTCCATTCTAGAATTCGAACAGTGTAGGGAAGTGTTCTTGCTTGTTGGATGGGGTCCATTTATGTCGATTTTGCAAGGCCATGATGATGGTATTTATATGCAATTTGTAGTTGGTTTTGATGGTAGGATAGCACATGTAGGGTCTCTCAATTTTGCAGTCACAGAAGAGTCAATTGTTGCTGCAACAAAACTTCCAAGAATGGGAGATAGGTGGTTCAAGAATCATCAATTACCATGCTCAAGATACAATAGGGTGTTTAAGCTCCAATTCGAGAGCATTTCATGAGCGGAAGGGTATGCTAAGGAGTGGATAAAGCTAGAATTGGTCAATCCCCTTATCGTCATCACACGGTTAATTACATGCAAAGGTAGATACTCCACCTTCAAAGCTTGTCACTTTAGATTGGATCATCCCATTGAACACATCTCTTAGAGGACCTAAGCCTTCCTCAGAGGAAGACAATAGATGAATGCCTTCATCATGACAATGCAGTCCTTCAGGCAAAATTTAACTCCCTTCAGCGATTGGTCAATGGGATGACCCACTCTAATCGTAGCTTAAGAGAACAATTAAAGAAACATAAGAGGCACAAGGCTAAGCCTATATAGCAGGAAGGAAAGGATTCTAAAGCTGACCCTCCTTAGCAAGCCTAGTTCCAAGGGATGACCTCTTTTTGTTTGCAGTGTGACGTGCAAAATCGTCGGTGTGGGGTTATGTTGGGCCCGAGATATGATCATCTTCATGACATTATTGTACACTTTTTTCCATATGTATATAGGCATTTTTATCTTTCAAAGGAGCTTTTTGAATAATTTTACGGTAAAATGATACAATCGGCATGAGGTACGTATAATTCGTGTTTTGTGATTCAATCAAGTTTAACTTATCATATTTTATGGTTTCCAAGAGTTAATTCATATTTTTCTTTTGTTACAAGGAAAAACACACCACGTTTCTTGTTCTGGCACTTGTTCCGACACTCGATCTAGCACTTGTTCCAGTACTTGATCTGACACTCGTTCTGGCACCCAGTATTGCACAAAAACATAAGGCAAGTTGGCAGTTATGGTATTGGCGGCCAGTGGTGGAAAAATAGAGCACATGGGTTTTATTTTTCATCACCTCCTCCAGCTACTAAGCTCAAGACAAATCAATTTCAGTTGTCCAAAGAGGGTGCTCATTGGGTTCCTTCATTTTGTTAGTTATTGATGCATTTAATGTAATTTGCCGAATTTAGAGGTGGTTCAATCCTCCTATGGTCGAACACCTGGGTTGTAAGCTTATAAATACTACCAAGATGATCATCAGATTGTTAGTCAAGTAGAATAGCTATCAGATTGGAGATAAACTCGTTATACTCTATTTTTCATTTTTCGCATTGCTAGAATAGTGCCATAACTGCATTTTTGACTTTCATGGTGAATTCGGCCTATTAGAAGTTTGTGGTGTGCTTGTAGAGGGTAGCCACGAATTGCTGGGGGCCCCACCAGTAGTCTAGGGACTATCTTTGTGTTATTTTATGCATTTCATAATTCAATTAGTTTGTTGTAATTTTCTGTACATGCATATTTTGTTAACTAGTTTGTTGTAGCTTAATTGTTTTAATTGTTTTAATTGTTTTGCAGGTTAGATGATGATATATATTAACATACAATGATTTTGTAGAGTAGAGAAACACTTGCAAGTCTCTACACTAACTCCATATCCATCTAGATATCAAATTACACTTTTATTTATTGTCTTACAATCAAGTTTAAAACAAAGTTGTTTTTAGAATAAAATAGAGTTCTATTTGGGTTTAATTTGATAGGGATCTTTGATGGATAGATAGAATTAGTTCCAGTTTCTAGTCATATCTTGCTTACTTCAGTTTATATAAATTTCATTTAATTAGTTGTTGGTTAAATTAGATTGTCAATTTACTTTTTAATATCATGCTTTAAATTTCTGTTTTTAATTATTTATTTATGTTAGTTTGAATGGCTATAATAGACATAGTGTAGTTTTATTTCACGCAATTTCCATTCATAGATTAAGATGCAACTGAATTTCTTAATTAGATAATGATGATTTCATTATGATGTTGATGGTTTATACATGAACATGCAGGGTACTTAACATTACTTTTATCATGGCTAAGTTTTCATTGGACTATTTACTTCACACCTTTCATTTTGCCATTGAAATTAGTATTGAGCTTATACCATTAGAACTGTCCTTTGTTGTCAAGTGTCATCGAGATATCATCCATCACCACTGAAGGAATTCACACAACCACCAGCATTACATTTTAGTTTTTCATAGGTTAAAGTTAGTTTCTTGTTTTCATAAGTTAGAAGAGATAGTTTCTTGTTTTCATAAGTTTAGTTGATAGTCTTTCTTGCTTTCAATAGAATAGATTTCCTTTCATGCATTGCATTGAGCATTTAAAATTCTTTTCATGCAAGAGAAATAGTTTTGCATTAGGCATTTAGTTCACTTGACTCTTAGGCTAGGTAGTTGTTCAATGAGAAGGCTTTGCTTACTTGTCTTTTGCTTTATGCTTTTGCTTGCTTGTCTATTTGCTTTAATAGGTTAGTTAGGTGCTTTTGCTTGCTTGCCTATTCTCTATAGTAAGGTAGTTAGGTGTTTTTGCTTTCTTGTCTATTTGCTTTAATAGGTTAGATAGGTTCTTTTGCTTACTTGCTTATGCATTTGCTTTCATAGGGTAGTTGCTCATTGGATATAGGTTGGCAAGTTAAAGAAGTTTTCTTTCATCCTTTGCTTAGTATGCTTAGTAGTTTACCTTTGCTTATTTTCATGAACTAGTTTGCTTTACATAGAGTTTTCATTTGTTTTGTTAGGAACTATCCATCAGTCCTTGGCCCAAAAAGTACTTAGGTTACCTAGTTTTCATTTTTCTTAGTAAGGTTTGTTCATTAGATAGGTTTGCTTGAGTATATTAGCCCTAGATCGCTGCTTTCTGTAGTTATACAATACTCCTACCAACCTTTTTACCTTTGGCATATATTTTTCTACAACTCTAAGTATACTTACCCTGGGTTGGCAATTTAATTGAGGGTAGTTTAGTGTCTTTTTTAGTACATATAAATCACCTAACAATATGTTTTGTTTTACTGTGATAGGCTGGATTATTAGCCAAGTGAATAACACTCTGACTATCATAAAGTAACTTTACTTTGTCCTACAGCCTTCCAAGCTCACCAAACAAACCTTTCAACCAAACTGCCTATTTGCAAGCAAGTGAAGAAGCTACGTATTTTGCTTTTATAGTGGATAAAGAGACAATTTTCTGTAGCTTTGACATCCAACTAATAGCTCCACCTGCAAGAGTAAACCCATACCTTGAAGTCGACCTTCTCTTGTCCAAATCACCTACAAAATTAGAATCAACATATCCATAGACTAACTCATGACCACTATTATAGGTGATATAGTAATCACTTGTGTCTCTTAGATACCGAAACACCCATTTCACTGTTGCCCAATGCTCTTTACCTGGATTTTCCATATACCTACTGACAACCCCAACTACATGTGAAATGTTTGGCCTTGTACTAACCATCACATACATTAGACTTCCTACTGCATTAGCATATGGTATTCGAGACATTTATTCATTTTCTTCTTTTGTACTAGGACATAAACTTGAAGAAATCTTAAAATGGGAATCCAAAGGGACTGAAACTGGTTTCACATCGTTCATACCAAACCTCAAAAGTATATTTCCAACATACTTCTGTTGTGACAACCAAATCTTAACATTCCTCCTGTCTCTAAATATCTGCATGCCAAAAATCTGCCTTGTTGCTCCTAGATCGTACATATCAAACATCCTAGCCATCTGAGCTTTTAACATGTTGATCTCAGTTACTATTTTTCTTATTAAAAGCATATCATCAACATACAATACTAAGATAATGAATATTCCATTATTCAATTTCTTAAAGTAGACACAATGATCATACTCACTCCTTGTATAATTCTGGCTTAGCATGAAAAAGTCAATTTTCTTGTACCATTATCTAGGTGACTGCCTTAGATCATACAATGATTTCATGAGCCTACAAACAAATTTCTTACAGTGATTATGAATGAACCCTTTCGGTTGTTCCATGTAAATTTCCTCATCCAAATCTCCATGTAAGAACGCAGTTTTAACATCTAGTTGCTCCAACTCCAAATCAAGCAATGCAACTAATGCTAACATAATTCAAATTGAAACAGTTTTTACAACTGGTGAAAAAATATCATGAAAGTCAATACCTTCTTTTTGATAATATACGTTCACAACCAGTCTTGCCTTATACCTTTCCACCTTATCATCAATACCCTTCTTCAGCTTGTAGACCCACTTACAACCAACAATTTTTCTGTCTCTTGGAAGTTCTACCAGGTCCCATGTAGCATTCCTCTCTAATGACTTCATTTCATCCTTCATCTCTTCTTTCCATTTATCACTGTTTGAACCCTTCACATCTTCCTAATAGAACGAAGGTTCATCATCATTAGTACTTAAAGAAACTGATGAAACAAAATCATCATACCTTCTTGGAGGAACTCTGACCCATGTAGATCTCCTTAGGGAAGTTTGTGGCTCATCCACAATCTGTTGACTGTCATCATCAACCATGTATTTCTCTGTTGCAGGAGGCTCTTCATGAACATCTTCTGAAACTTGTTCATGTTCACCTTCATTGGTTTTAAACTGAATTTGTTGATACTTTGGTGTTTCTTCCTATTTCATTTCAACATCTACATTTGATTTGATGAGAGATGATTCATCGAATATTACATCTCTGTTAATGGTGATCTTGTGGGTAGTAGGATCCCACAACCTGTACCCCTTGATACCATCACCATATCCAACAAAGATAAGTCTTTTTGATTTTGGATCTAGTTTAGAATGTTGATGTTTTAGAATTAGAGCATAGGCATCACAACCAAAAACTTTACGATTAGAATAATTACACGGGTGACCTGTCCATACCTCTTCTGGAATTTTTCATTCGATTGTTGTTGATGGTGATCGATTCACCATATAACAAGCTATAGATATAGCTTCTTCCCATAGTTCATGCTGCAATTTGGCATTACTCAACATACTCCTTGCTCTCTCTAGAAGAGTCATGTTCATGCATTCAACAACTCCGTTTTGCTAAGGAGTATAGGAAGTGGTTTTATGCCTATCGATCCAAAATTCCTTGCAATAATTCTCAAACTCCATTGACACAAATTCACTACCATTATTAGTTTTTAAACATTTAATGGATCTACTAGTTCTATTTTCCACTAAAGATCTAAATTGCTTGAAAAATGTAAATACACCAGCCTTACTCTTTAACATATAGATCCACACCTTCCTAGAGAAATCATTTATAAAAGTTACAAAATATGATTATCCTCCATATAAAATAGTAGGGGATGGTCCCCAAACATCATAATGAATATAGTCTAGGGTTCCTTCATTGGTGTGTCTTCTGGTTTTAAATCTCTTCCTATTTTGTTTTCCGTAAATACAGTGCTTGCAAAAATCTAACTTTAAAGAATTTAGACTAGGAAGTAACTTGCGATCAATTATACCTTTAATCGTTGTTCTTTCATATGACCCAACCGTTGATACTACAGTCGAACATAGTCACCGTCGTTCTCAAATACCATTATCGCATGATCTAATTTAGTCCTCCCTTCTAACATAAACAGGTTACGAACCTTCTTTGCTTTCATAACCAATAGAATTCTTTTGTAGACCTTCATAACTATGCCTTGAACAATAGTCTTGTAACCTCCTGTGTCTAAGACTCCCAAAGAGATTAGGTTCTTCCTAAGCTCAGGTACATGTCTTACATCGTTTAGTATTTTAATAGTTCCATCAAACATTTTAATTCAAATGCTACCAATTCCCACAAGTTTAGATGAAATATCATTACCCATGTAAACTACTCCATCATCTATAGACTGGTAAGTAATAAACTACTGTCTATGAAGACAGATTTGGTTTGAAGCACCAAAATATGATAGCCATTGTTGATCATGACGTGAACCAATACTGATTGATAAAACTTCATCAACCATACCTGACCCTGTTGATGAACCTGCTTCAGTTGCGTTTTCTTCCTTCGTCTCTTTTGGAGGGTCTTCTTTGGAGGCTTGTTGTTGCTTCCAATAGTCTTTCTTTAGGTGTCCAGATTTTCCACAAAACCAATACTTGAGCTTTCTCTTTCTACCCTTCGAATTTGACTGAGAGAAATCCCTCTGACCCTGTCCTCTTTTTTTTGGTTTTCCTCTGATCATTAATGCCTCATATGTAGAGGTTTCTAGATTGGATTTCTTCCTTGTTTCCTCAGACAATAAAGATCCAACAGTATCATCAAACTCAATACTTTATGTTGAACTGAAACTAATAGAGGTAACATAGTGATCCCATGACGCGGGAAAAGAACAAAATAAAGTAATTTCCTTGTCTTTGGATTCAAATTCCACTCCCATGCTATCCAAATGGACTAGAAGAGTATTGAAAGTATTTAGATGATCAATTATTTTCGTACCTTTCTTCATGCGCAAACTGTACAATTGCCTTTTCAGGAAGATCCTGTTTGTCAAGAATTTTGTCATGTACAGGCTTTCCAACTTTGACCACAAACTGGCTATTGTCTTCTCTGTAACAATGTTGAACAATACATCGTCGACCAAACACATGTTTATGGCACTCAGTGCTCTCGTATCCATCTCATCCCAGTCTTCGTCTGTTATGGACGTGGGCTGCTTTGTTTTTCCCAAAAGTGCCTTCACCACTCCTTGTTGCACGAGCAAATCGTGCATCTTAACCTTCCAGATCTCAAAATTATTCTTTTCATTAAACTTTTCAATTTCTAATTTAGCACTCTGCGTCTTTTTCATTAGAAGAAACATACAAAACAAACACCACTACTTGTAATAACCAAATCCCTTTCAAAAAACTACATGGAGAAATAATGATTTAATATTAACAAGGTTTTACAAAAGATTTAATACAAAACATTTTATTAGCCCCACCTTTTCCTCACCTTTTATTATTATTATTATTATTTTTAAATCACCTTTTAAATAAATAAATAAAAAACCTTTTTTAAAAACAAATACACCTTTTAATATAGCTCTGGATGCATCTTTCCTTTCCCCACATGCCCTATCCACACGTCTTCAGTCAAGGAACGGATAACCTTGCATTACGAAGAAAATATAGCTCCAGATGCATCTTTCCTTTCCCCACATGCCATATCCACACGTCTTCAGTCAACAAATGGATAAACGAATACCTTGCATGCCCTGCATTATGAAGAAAATAGAGAAATTTAGGGTTTTCACACCTCCCTCCGCTTGCCAGTTTCATCTTAAAAGAACCTAAATCATAAAAAGGAAAGAAGCCCTAAAATCTAACCCTGTAAAAAAAAAGTTCTCTCTTCTTTTCCGCTCCATGCGGTCTCATATGTATACTGCAAATAACAAAGCAATGTCGTCTCATCAGTATACTGCAAATAACAAAGAATGAAGGGTATGCACATTTTGGTTAAATGACCAAAGGGCCAAATTAAATATTGTGGAAAATAAAGAAAGACCAAAGGAAATGGATCACCGGATCGATGTCGACAAAGGCAAGCACTTCATTTTCTTTATCATATCTTCTACTCCATGCCATCTGATCATCATTGAGTGGAAATAACAAAGCAACAAATGATTTTAGGAGAATACTAAATTCTAAAATAAACCACAAATTCAATGTCCAGATGCATTGAAATTACAATCACTCATAGATTAACAGAGTTGTAAGAAACCAACCATGCACCAAGCCTAATTAAATAACCCAAATTTAATAATTATTGATTTTCAGAAATAGACGAAAGAAATGAAGGAAATGGATCTCCTCATGAGATCATGCTGAAAGCCATTCCTCCACTTGGATCAAGTCGAAATGCAATCGCGTCTCCCTCCCTTCAGTTATCACAGGAACAATATTCAGGCTGAAAGCGATGTTCCACTTGGATGAAGTCGAAATGTAATCGCGTCTCCCTTACTTTCAGTTATCACAGTAACAATACATAGTATTTACACACAAAACCACAAAAAGGTACAACAACACACAACACAATAGAGACCAACATAACACACAACATGCACAAACAAAGGAACGCTCCACTGCAAACCATACCATATATATATTTTTAATTATTATTAAAATAAATTTGCTTTTGTTCTTCCTCTTGAATATTTTGTTTTATGATATTTTTCACTAATATTTTGAACTCAATGGATAGTTGCTACAGATTCACCCTTGGGTGAAAGCTATCTTGCCTTAACGATATCGTACTTGTTATGAAGGATGGTCTCGTGCCAATTGTTTACCCTTTAATCTCTAGTTTAACCGCGCTGTTTCAAATCCTGTGATCCATGTTTTTAGACTTCTTAAATATAACTCGTTTTATGGCTTTTCTCGGATTCAGATAGCTTACTGACACTGTTCAGCATTATTAAGATGGTTAGATTGATTGGTTAGTCTCGTTAAAATTCCAAAAGTGCTAAACCCTGAATTCTGGTTACGTCTGTTGCCTTCATAGCTCAGTTGGTTAGAGCACTCGTTTAGTGAGTTCAACTCTCATTGAAAGCATTTCCATATTTTTTTATGATATTTTTTGCCTTTTAATATAGATCTTTTTATGATATTTTTTGCCTTTTAATATAGATCTTTTTGTAAAACACAAAATGTTTTTTTTAAATAGAATTGTTGAATAAAGAAAATATTTTTTATTAATAAATTAATTTTAAAATTTAGAAGATAATATTTTTATGATTTTACTTTTAACATATTTTATAATTAAAAATAATAGTCTTTGTTTTATGATATTTTTTTCTTTTTAATATAGATCTTTTTGTAAAACACAAAATGTTTTTTTAAATAGAATTGTTGAATAAAGAAAATAATCTTTATTAATAAATTAATTTTAAAATTTAGAAGATAATATTTTTATGATTTTATTTTAAACATATTTTATAATTAAAAATAATAATCTTTTATTTTATGATATTTTTTTCTTTTTAATATAGATCTTTTTTAAAACATAAAATGTCATTTTCTAAATAAAATTGTTAAATAGGAAAAATAATCTTTATTAATAAATTAATTTTAAAATTTAGAAGATAATATTTTTATGATTTTACTTTAAACATATTTTATAATTAAAAATAATATTCTCATGATTTAATTTGTAGTAAAAATATACTTTTAATTTTTTAAAATTGTTTATTGTGAATTCATAAATTTATAACAATATAAAAGTTTGTTTATTTTTGAATTATGGTACACTTTTATGATTATGAGTGATTTTTAATCTTCTTTGAAAATGAGGACATCTAATTAGAAATTATGTTCTCAATAAAATTTACTATTTAATAATTTTTAAATTTATGTGTTTTAGTTATTGTGTTTGAAGTTTATTAATTTTTCTTATGAATATCCTATTTTTAGTGATAAAGATTTCGAGCTTCCAACGAATACATAAATTTGTTTTCATTATTAGATATGTGTCACACTATTGACGAATAATTGATCATCGTTATTCCAACAACATTTTCAATGCAAACTTATGTCGGAATATCAACACAAAGTACATATATACAACAACAAAAGTTTATCTAATGATTGAAAAACATTGAACAAAAGATTGATGTAATTTTTTTGATTGTTTGATGTACATTTGTTGATCTTCGAATGTACGTTTGTCGATCTGTAAACGTATTTTTATCTAAAGAGAGTGTGAAGAACAACAAAAGTTCATCTAATGATCGACTAATATTCATGGATATATCGATGTACTGTTGTCTATCGTGTGACGTACGTTTGTTGATCTTTCGACATATGTTTGTCGAAAGATCATCTAAACAGAAACAAAAGTTCCTCTAATGATCAACTACGATTCGTCAAAAGTTCAATGTACTTTTGTCAAGCGTTCAATGTATGTTTGTCGAAATACCATGTAAAGAGCATCAAAACTTATTCTAATGATCAACTAACTTTGGTTGAAAGATCGAAAAACATTTTCCTTATATCTATGAGGGTAAAACCTAGAAATGTTAATCGTTCAATGATCTTTTGATGTGCGCTTGTCATTATTTTGAAAAAATATCATAACAAGATCGAAAAATGTACGTCAAAAATTCATCTGTATTTTTCGATCTTGGAATGTACATTGGTAGAAAGTTAATTGAAAATTGTTTTGAAAGTCTGGCTGGTTATGCACAAAATTTAAAAAAAAATCCATAATTGAATACCTGGAGTCTTACAAATTTACTTGTTATTAGAATTTCATTACACATTTTCATCTCCTTGGCTCTAGAAGCCCATTATTATGGTTTTATTACTTATGTCGAGGTATGCATCTATGCATATTGAAGGGTGAAACCTCATCATATTGCTGGCACTCAAATGTTTTTGGTTGACTTTGTACAAATATCATGGCTTTATTGTTAACTACAATTAATGGCATGGATAGTCATCTAACACATACACCATATCTTCTCTTTGCATTTCTTCATAGCAACCCAAGCTGAATGGTGATTTTTATTTACTAGATCCAAAGAAAGGATCTAATCCTTGAGCCTAAGTACTTAAAAAGGTTATATGAAGACATTAATCCAGATGTCCCAACAACACAAACTTTGTAGAAATCTCTAGGAACAACCATATGTTTTACCCACTCTTTATTTTTGTACTGATGTTTCATTTGTTATCTCTCAAACTCTACCCTAGGATGAAAATTCCTAAAAATTCCTAACTTCTGTGGGAAACCCCAGAGGTACTATCAGGAAAAATACCCATTGTGACCTCAATAGATTTCCCCAAACTTCAAACTAAGGAAAACCTAACCTATAGGGGAATCCCTATGTCAACCCAATCTAAATCATTTGACTATAGAGTGAAAATGGTAAACTTAAGGTAACCTCACTTAACTAACTCAAAGGTGCAAGTCCTAAAATTCTCAAGGAAATCCTAAAGATAGATCACAAAGAGCACAACACGAGTAGTCCGAGATGTCCAAGGTGGAACATGTTGAATTAGATGCGAGCTAGTTGTAGATGTTCAAACCCAAAAATATTGCAAATGGTAGAAGAGGGAAATATTGAGTGGTCAAGAGTGATGATTTAATGTTGGCGTGTGTAGTGTGTCTTGCAATTTTACCCAATGTGAGGTACTGATGGAATGAAAGTCCATTAACCATTTAGAAGATAATTTCAAAACTGTGTATATGGAAACAATCTATAATATATTATACTAGATTTATCCAGGTACAATATCAATTTAAATTGATGTTGCTACTCATGAAATCAACCATCTCGTATTGTGCTGAAGAAATACACTTCATTATGACACCTAAAAGATGCAAATGTTATTAAGTAAATTTTAAATATGGGGTGCAAAAATGTATAGGACAACATTAAAATTTTGATCCAAGGTTATCCCGAAACATGATTTATCATGTGTAATTACAAGAGAATATGCCCATAAGTTTGTTTCTTCTTGAAATAAATTTAGGACAGTGAGGACCATGTTTTAGATTCAATTTTACCAAAGATAGATGTATTTTTATAATGCCAACACATTCCCCATGAGACAGTGAAGCAAATGTGCCCACATGTAAGTGATTTTTTAGAAATGAAATTAGATTACATCAAACCTCACTTATTTATGATTGCATTGTTGCAAACAATTTAGGATAGTGAAGAAATCAACATTAAACCCAAAATTTAACTATTGTATATATATACCAAATCATGAAGCACCAACAAAGAAATTA
>JASDQU010012276.1:30966-57504 GCA_032191745.1 Picea mariana
AGAGGCTATTGGTGGCTTGGAGATTGCATGGAGAGGTTATCCAAGGAGTCTTAGCTTTCCTTTCTTTGTCAGGAGCATGCATATGGAGGAGGGGCGCATCTTGGAGGAAAGTGGGTTTCCTTAGTGAAATTATTGGAGTTGATCTTACCCATTGATTAGACTTGGCTAGATCTAATCTAGGCCATTGATATTTTAGGGTTGGCATGAGGAGGCTAAAGAGAGGGTAAAGGAATTTTGGAGATTCATTCTTCACTTGAGACTTTTGGAGAAGAGAAGGAGGGCACATATCTTGAGGGGGAGAGGGGCGCACTTCATGAGGGTTTGAGAGAAACCCTTGAGAGCTTGAGGAGGAGCTTGTGTTATCTTGGAGCTTGCATGGAGAGGTTATCCATGGAGGTTTAGCCTTCATTCTTTAGAGGGAGAACTTTGCATGGAGGAGGGGCACATCTTGAGGAGGAGGGGCACGTTTATCATCCTTCATTTGCTCATGAGGAGAGGAGGACTTTTCAGATTAGGTTGAGGTATGATGCATTGGGAGAGGAGGGCTTGGGTGCTTGTTTCTATGAAAAGAGACTTTCAGTTTTAGGTTCAGTTTATTTATTGTGATCATTTCTACTTGGAGGAGGACGCATGAGTTGAGAGGACTGGCAGCTACCTGGTAGCAAATCTGTTTGGATGATTCGAGCTCTGAAAATTTCTATGGAGAGGCAACATAGGAGAGGACATTCCAGTGGAGGGATTTCTTCATTGGGCTACAGATGAGATTGGGCGCCTCAGTTCAGTACAGAGGGCAACAAAGGGAGAGGGCGCACCACAGTTTGGGCACTTCTTTCTATGGATCTTGTGGAAAGGCTCATGAGGATCTTGCTATGTATACAGGTTCCATTGTATTTCATTACTTGTTGTATCTCTTGCTTTAATCACAATTATATAGACATATATCCCAAACTAGTTTTCCCTAGGGGGGTTTTATCCAGGGTCATGTTGACCAAAAATACATGTGTCAAATTTATGCATGTTTAGAAGTGTAGATCATCATTTTAAAGTTCAATATCTAGAGGTAGTGTTATGTGTTTTAAGTTATATTGCATGTGCTAACATTGAGATAAGAAAACACTTGCAAGGGCACCTTAAAAGAGCACTTAACCTATAAAACATTGAGCAGAAAGTGAGATGATTGTTTGCTATCCTAAAACAACAAAAGAAGACAGCCATACAGTTGAAACTTAGAGCCATACTAAGGTCAAGGACAGAAATTAGATGGAAGCTTCATAGAACCTCAGATAATTTCTATAGGGTATACATCCTGACGCATGTATCCACCATTTATACACCTAGGGGGAAGTGACACCTATTAGGAAACCCCGGAGGAGGATGAACCCAACACTCAAAGATATAGTCAAGGAGGAGATTCAAAAGTTGTTAAAATTTATCTATCCCATCTCCGACAGTAAGTGGGTATCCCCGCTAGTAGTGTTTCCAAAGAAAGTGACAAGGAAATGGAGAATTTTTGTTGATTTCTGCGAACTCAATAAGGCCACTCTGAAAGACTACTTTCCTCTTCCTTTCATTGACCAAGTTCTACATACCTTATCCGAAAAGAAGTATTTCTCCTTTCTAGATGGGTACAACATGTACAACCAAATTCTTATAGCAACCGAGGTCCAGGACATGACTACCTTTACTTGTCCTTGGGGAACCTATGCCTATAGGGTCTTACCATTTGGATTGTGTAATTATCCTGCCACATTTCAACGAGCAATATTAGGGATATTTTTCGATCTTATTTATGATTGTGTGGAGGTCTACATGGATGACTTCATAGTTTATGGCAACACTTACCAGGAAACCTTAGACAACTTAGAAAAAGTCCTCATTAGATGCCAAGAGATGAACCTATTCCTAATTCATGAAAATTAAAAAATGTTGCTAACTAAAGGAGTGGTTCTAGGACATCATCTTTCATCTGAAGGAATAAAAGTCAATCCTACAAATATTGAGGTCATTATTAGAATTCCACCCCCCAAGACTCAGAAAGAGGTGAGAAGTTTTCTTGGACATGGCGGATATTACTGATGGTTTATTGAAAATTTTACAAAGATTGTTGCACCTATGTTTGGATTATTGATAAAAGATGTTGATTTTGTTTAGACTAAGCATTGTCAAACTACCTTTGAAACCCTGAAAACCAAGTTGTCTGTGGCACCAGTTCTTAGAGGGACTAATTGGACTCTCCCCTTTCATATATCCATTGATGCCTCTGACACCGCAATAGGAGGGGTATTAGGGTAGAAAGAAGGCCAACAGTGCTATGCCATTTATTTTATATGCAAGAACTTATCCCCTGCCAAGTTGAACTACACAGTCACCGAGAAAGAGTTCTTGGCAGTTGTTCATGCTATTAACAAATTTCGTCATTACATTACATTTTATGAAGTATTTGTACGGATTGATCATTCCACCATTATGTTCCTCATGAATAAACCTATAACTAATGGCCGAGTGACTAGGTGGCTCTTGTTATTACAAGAATTTAATATTACTGTGCTTGACCGACCTGGAAAGGATAATGTAGGAGCTAACTTCCTTTCTCGAATAAAGAATGAGGATGATGACATTCTTGTAGATGATAGTTTCCAAAATGAGAATCTCTTTTCCCTTTCTTTCAATACTGCAGGGTTTGTTGATATGGAAAACTATCTGGCTACTAGGAAGTTACTATCTCATTTATCACCTCATGAAAAGCATAAAATTATTACATAGAGTGATAATTACTCTTGGGTTGGTCATGATCTTTTTCACACAGGTCCTGATTTGATTATTCGTAGATGTGTTTGAGAGGATGAGGTCCTTGAAATACTATGAATTTGTCATGATGGACCATGTGGTGGCCATTTCTCTAACAAATGCACAACCTATAAGGTATTATATTCAAGTTACTATTGGCCTAGAATTTTCAAAGATGCTGCCAAGTATGTGAGAATTTGTGATAGTTGCCAAAGGATAGGTAGACCTACATCATTTGACAAAATGTCTTTGCAGGCCCAAGTTATGATAGAACCCTTCTAAATATGGGCCCTTGACTTTGTAGGACCAATTTCACCCATGTCCCGTAGGAAGAACTATATCTTGGTTTGTACAGACTATGACACCAAATGGGTAGAGGCAAAAGCTCTATTTAGGGCCACAAAGAAGTCTGTTGTAGAATTCATCTATGAAGACATCTTTACTCGCTTCAGTGTCCCTCGTGAAATTGTTACCAGCCAAGGCACTCAATTCACTTCCAAGGTAATGAAAGAGCTAACAAAGAAATACGGGATTAAACATTGTAAATTTTCTCCATACCACCCACAAGTCAATGGTTAGGTAGAATCCACAAACAAAGTTCTAGAAGCCATCTTGACCAAGATTGTTAAATTACATCACCAAGATTGCGATGATAGGCTGCCAGAGGCCTTGTGGGCATATCGAACTACTTGGATCAATACCACTAGGCATACCCCTTATGAGCTAGTGTACAGGAAACAAGTACTTTTACCAATAGAATTCCAAGTAAGGACCTTCTGTATTGCCGCAGAATTAGGATTGAACCTAGATGAGGCTCAGAAGAAATGAGCCCTACAACTGAATGAATTGGATGAGATCAGGCAAGATGCCATCCAAAGGACAATATTGGTCCAAAAGAAGAGGAGCAAGTGGCATGACAAGTTTATTAAAAAGAAACACTTCCATCCTGGTGATTGGGCCCTGTTGTATGATTCCCACTTCAAAACCTTAAAAGGAAAACTTACCACCCATTGGTTGGGCCCTTATGAGGTAGACATTGTATATGACAATGGAGCTGTAAAAATTAAAACAGTTGATGATGGACAAGTCTCCTTTGTGGTAAATGGACACCAACTTAAGTTTTATCATAAGCCCATTTCCAAAGAAGATTTTCTATAGGTCATGACAGATGAAAAGGCATTGGCCTTAGTAGATGGGGAAGTCCCCCCTTGTTCTTGAAATATTTTTTGAGTTTCCTACTGTATATATGTAAATAGTTTTTGTATTTTGTTAATAAGGAAATTCTAGATATTTATGTAAGTAATTATTTCGCCGGGAGTACATCGTTTCAAGGATCTTTCATCAAAACATTGTTATACTTGAATCTTGTGTCTTCCAAAGAATAAAATGAATAGTGACTTACTGTAATTAGCCATGTTTTTGCAAAATTATCATTTTTAAGGCATTCCAAAGAAGTTTCTCTTGAAACTCTTCACCACTGTATAAGGAAGTGATACAATAACTATAAAGCCTAGAGGTCTCTCTTACAGTTTTTCAAAGAAACCTGAGTAATTAAGTCAAGTGTCTTTATCAAAGAGTAATAGGGAGGTCTCATTAGCAGTTATTCATGGAAACATTATCATAATTACAAAAGAAGATAGTAAGTTGAGCCTAGAGATACCTTTCTATTCTTTCTCAATAGTACCATCCACTACACACTAAATAGATTGATTATATCATATATTTAGATAGGCCACGTCCGCTTAAGTACCCCTTACATTAGGACAACCACTAAACAATATAACGAAAAGTCATCCTCTAACATAAATACTATCCCAATTAAAAAGAAAAAGAAAGAAAAAGTTGTTTCAGAGCTGTTCCCCCATCTTCTTGCATAAGCAATCTTATACTAATATCTTAAAGGATGGAGGGCCAGTCTATGAGGGTTTAATAGGCTAACCCATCGGGATACTGAACAGGTCTGCTGGTAGTAGGTAATGGCCTGTGGTATGACTATGTAAACCTGCCAGAGTACTGAACAAGCTTGCTGGTAGCGGGGCATTCTACCTAGTGATGATGATGATCTAACAAAAATAAATAACAAATCTAAACTTTTCCTGATGTACGACATTACTTGCAGACAAAGCTGACATGGAGTATGTGTGGTTAAGCTAATTTTAATGAATCTCATCAATTTTCCCTTGGGAAAAGACTCTAAGACTATCTTGAAATGGTCTTGCCTACCTCATCTTATCTATATATAGGATATTTTATCCTATAGGTGGGGCCATCTCCTAAATATCTCGTCAGACCAATCGGTGAAATTTTATCTTTACACTTGACATACTATAAATCTTCGGCTATTGGGGGATACTAACTATTTTCCTATACTATTGATTGTGAGGTGTCACAATACTTAGGTGTGGGGCAGGGGTTCATGAGCTGACATATGATTATTTCCTAGAGAAAAGAGTCTTTCCAAGAATTTTTGTATTATTACCATGATATAGGTTATTACATTGATAGTCATGTTATTTTTAAATGTTGTGTGCTATACATTACTTAACTCATGCTTAACAGACCATTATTTATTGGTTATATTCCATTACAAGATACATACTGTAGGTTTGAAAATACATGTTTTATGCTTGATATAACCCGTTTATTATAGGTTTTGACACTATATGTCATATACAAGAAGAATGAGTAAGCATGGAGCACTTTGCCTCTGCTCATTAACCACTATGGTTGTCAAAAACACTTCAAAATTGTAGCTTGTCCATTAAAAGAGTCAAAAATGCACTTAATATAGGGGTATCAGATGAAGTACCGGATGAGCTGACGGATGTAATGTTGTTTAAAGTGTCGTTTGAAGTGCCATTGCATTTCATACTAGTAACTGTCCTATATTCTAGGGAACTAGAATTCAATCACATTTAATTAAATTTGTTACATGCATTGATTAAAAGATGCCTCATATGGTTATGATGAAATGTCCAAGTCAAAAGAATTAGACATTGATCTAAGTATGCACCACTCCATTTCTCCCAAGCTTGCCATTAAATTCGAATCTCCCACACATGGAAACTCATGTGCACATGTGGGAAATGTCCTCCACCATAAAAGAATCCAAAATCGTGTTGGGCACTCTATTGTTTCATTTTCCCTTGCCATTTGCTCCACCCTGCGTGAAGGAATCGCGCCCAACCTCTGTCAAATTCGTCCTCTGTTGTAATCACACTTAGACTATGTTAAACATGTGCCATTTCTTGGTTTGTTTGCACCCTTGCTTGGTAAAATTTTCCCTCTGTTCTAATTGCACTCAGACCGTGCCCAAGTCATGTCTCTATGTGGCTCAATTTCTCCCTTTCTTAGTGAATTCAAACCCTGTCACAATGCCCAATCGATACGAACCCTCCTCCTATGAAGACTTATTTGCCATTCTAGAATTCCAACAGTGTAGGGAAGTGTTCTTTCTTGTTGGCCGGGGTCCATTTATGTCGAGTTTGCAAGGCCATGATGATGGTCATTCTATGCACTTTGCAGTTGGTTTTGATGGAAGGATAGAACATGTAGGGTCTCTCAATTTTGCAGTCACAGAAGAGTCAATTGCTACTCCAACAAAACTTCCAAGAATGGGAGATAGGTGGTTCAAGAATCATCAATTACCGTGCTCAAGTTACAATAGGGTGTTTAAGCCCAAATTCGAGAGAATTTCATGAGCGGAAGTGTATGCTAAGGAGTGGATAAAGCTAGAATTGGTCAATCCTCTTATCGTCATCACATGGTTAATTACATGTGAAGGTAGATAATCCACCTTCAAATCTTGTCACTTTAGATTGTTGGTGGTTAGATTGGGTCATCCCATTGACCACATCTCTTAAAGGACCTAAGCCTTCTTTGGAGGAAGACAATAGATGCACACCTTCATCATGACAATGCAGTCCTTCAGGAAAAATTTAACTGCCTTTAGCGATTGGTCGATGGGATGAACCAATCTAACCACAGCTTAAGAGAACAATTAAAGAAACATAAGAGGCACAAGGCTAAGCCTATATAGCAGGAAGGAAAGGCTTCTAAAGTCGACCCTCCTCAGCAAGCCTAGTTCCAAGGGATGACCTCTTTGTTTGCAGTGGGACCTACAAAATCGTCGGTGTGGGGGTATGTTGGGCCTGAGATATGAACATTTTCATGACATTATTATACACTTTTCTCCATATGTGTATAGGTATTTTTATTTTTCAAAGGAGATTTTTGAATAATTTTACTGTAAAATGATACAATCGGCATGAGGTACGTATAATTCGTGTTTTTTGATTCAATCGAGTTTAATTTATCATATTTTATAGTTACCAAGACTTAATTCATGTTTTTTTGTTGTCACAAAGAAAAACACACCATGTTTCTTACTCTAGCACTTGTTCTGACACTCGATCCAACACTTGCTCCGGTACTTGATCCGACACTCATTCTGGCACCCAGTATTGCACAAAAATGTAAGGCAAGTTGGAAGTTATGGTATTGGCAGCCAGTGGTGGAAAAATAAATCACATGGGTTTTGTTTTTCATCACCTCCTCCAACTACTAAGCTCAAGACAAATCGATTTTAGTTGTCCAAAAAGGGTGCTCATTGGGTTCCTTCATTCTGTTAGCTATTGATGCATTTAATGTAATTTGCCGAATTTAGAGATGGTTCGACCCTCCTGTGGTCGACCACCTAGTTTGTAAGCTTATAAATACTACCAGTATGATCATCAGATTGTTAGGCAAGTAGAATAGCCATCGGATTGGAGATAAACTCGTTATACTCTATTTTTCATTTTTCACATTGCCAGAATAGTGCCATAAATGCGTTTTTGACTTTCAGGGTGAATTTGGCCTATTGAAGTTTGTAGTGTGCTTATAGAGGGTAGCCACGACTTGCTAGGGGCCCCACCAGCAGTCTGGCGACTATCTTTGTGTTATTTTATGCATTTCATAATTTAATTAGCTTGTTGTAATTTTCTGTACATGCATATTTTGTTAAATAGTTTGTTGTAGCTTAATTGTTTTAATTGTTTTGCAGGTTAGATGATGATATATATTAACATGCAATGATTTTGTAGAGTAGAGAAATACTTGCAAGTCTCTACACTAACTCCATATCCATCTAGATATCAGACTACACTTTTATTTATTGTCTTACAATCAAATTTAAAACAAAGTTGTTTTTAGAATAAAATAGAGTTCTATTTGGGTTTCATTTGATAGGGATCTTTGATGGATAGATAGAATTAGTTCCAATTTCTATTCATATCTTGCTTACTTCAGTTTATATAAATTTCATTTAATTAGTTGTTGGTTAAATTAGATTGTCAATTTACTTTTTAATATCATGCTTTAAATTTTTTTTTTTAATTATTTATTTATGTTAGTTTGAATGGCTAAAATAGACATAGTGTAGTTTTATTTCATGCAATTTCCTTTCATAGATTAAGATGCAATTGAATTTCTTAATTAGATAATGGTGATATCATCATGATGTTGATGGTTTATACATGAACATGCAGGGTATTTAACATTACTTTTATCATGGCTAAGTTTTCATTCGACTGTTTACTTCACACCTTTCATTTTGCCATTGAAATTAGTATTGAGCTTATACCATTAGAACTATCCTTTGTTGTCAAGTGTCATCGAGATATCATCCATCACTATCGAAGGAATTCACACAACCACTAGCATTACATTTTAGTTTTTCATAGGTTAAAGTTAGTTTCTTGCTTTCATAAGTTAGAAGAGATAGTTTCTTGTTTTCATAAGTTTAGTTGATAGTTTTTCTTGCTTTCAATAGAATAGATTTCCTTTCATGCATTGCATTGAGAATTTAAACTTCTTTTCATGCAAGAGAAATAGTTTTTCATTAGGCATTTAGTTCACTTGCCTCTTAGGATAGGTAGTTGTTCAATGAGAAGGCTTTACTTACTTGTCTTTTTCTTTATGCTTTTTCTTGCTTGTCTATTTGCTTTAATAGGTTAGTTAGGTGCTTTTTCTTGCTTTCCTATTTGCTATAGTAGGGTAGCTATGTGTTTTCACTTGCTTGTCTATTTACTTTAATAGGTTAGATAGGTTCTTTTGCTTACTTGCTTATGCATTTTCTTTCATAGGGTAGTTTCTCATTGGATATAGGTTGGCAAGTTAAAGAAGTTTTATTTCATCATTTTCTTAGTATGCTTAATAGTTTACCTTTGCTTATTTTCATGAACTAGTTTGCTTTACATAGAGTTTTCATTTGTTTTCTTAGGAACTATCCATCATTCCTTGGTCCAAAAAGTACTTAGGTTACCTAGTTTTCATTTTTCTTAGTAAGATTTGTTAATTAGATAGGTTTTCTTGAGTAGATTATCCCTAGATAGTTTCTTTTCATAGTTATACAATACTCCTACCAACATTTTTACCTTTGGCATATATTTTTCTACAACTCTAAGTATACTTACCTCGGGTTGACAATTTAATTGAGGGTAGTTTAGTGTCTTTTTTAGTACATATAAACCACCTAATAATATGTTTTGTTTTACTATGATAGGCTGGATTATTAGCCAAGTGAATAACACTATGACTATCACAAAGTAACTTTACTTTGTCCTGCAGCCTTCCAAACTCACCAAACAAACCTTTCAACCAAACTACCTATTTGCAGGCATGTGAAGAAGCTACGTATTCTGCTTCTGTAGTGGATAAAGAGACAATGTTCTGTAGGTTTGACATCCAACTAATAGCTCCACCTGCAAGAGTAAACACATACCCTGAAGTTGACCTTCTCTTGTCCAAATCACCTATAAAATCAGAATCAACATATCCATAGAATAACTCACGACCACTGTTATAGGTGATACAGTGATCACTTGTGTCTCTTAGATACCGAAGCACCCATTTCACTGCTGCCCAATGCTCTTTACCTGGATTTTCCATATACCTGATGACAACCCCAACTACATGTCAAATGTCTGGCCTTGTACTAACCATCACATACATTAGACTTCCTACTGCATTNTATGGTATTCGAGACATGTATTCCTTTTCTTCTTTTGTACTAGGACATAAACTTGAAGAAATCTTAAAATGGGAATCCAAAGGGACTGAAACTGGTTTCGCATTGTTCACACCAAACCTCAAAAGTATATTTTCAACATACTTCTGTTGTGACAACAAAATATTAACATTTCTCCTGTCTCTAAATATTTCCATGCCCAAAATCTGCCTTGCTGCTCCTAGATCATTCATATCAAACATCCTATCCATCTGATCTTTTAACATGTTGATCTCAGTTACTATTTTTCTTACTAAAAGCATATCATAAACAAACAATACTAAGATAATGAATATGCCATTATTCAATTTCTTAAAGTAGACACAATGATCATACTCACTCCTTGTATAATTCTGGCTTAGCATGAAAGAGTCAATTTTCTTGTACCATTATCTAGGTGACTGCCTTAGATCATACAATGATTTCTTGAGCCTGCAAACAAATTTCTTACTGTGATTATGAACAAACCCTTTCCGTTGTTCCATGTAATTTTCCTCATCCAAATCTCCATGTAAGAATGCAGTTTTAACATCTAGTTGTTCCAACTCCAAATCAAACAATGCAACTAATGCTAACATAATTCAAATTGAAACAAATTTTACAACTGGTGAAAAAATATCATGAAAGTCAATACATTTTTTTTGATAATATGCGTTCGCAACTAGTCTTGCCTTGTACCTTTCCACCTTATCATCAACACCCTTCTTCATCTTGTAGACCCACTTGCAACCTACAATTTTCTGTCTCTTGGAAGTTCTACCAAGTCCCATGTAGCATTCCTCTCTAATGACTTCATTTCATCCTTCATCCCTTCTTTCCATTTATCACTGTTTGAACCCTTCACAACTTCTTGATAGCATGAAGGTTCATCATCATTAGTACATAAAGACATTAATGAAATAAAATCATCATACCTTCTTGGAGGAACTCTGACCCATGTAAATCTCCTTAAGGAAGTTTGTGGCTCATCCACAATCTGTTGACTGTCATCATCAACCATATCTTCCTCTGCTGCAAGAGGCTCTTGATGAACATCTTCTGGAACTTGTTCATGTTCAACTTCATCGGTTTTAAACTTAATTTGTTGATACTTTGGTGTTTCTTCCTATTTCATTTCAACATCTACATTTGATTTGATGAGAGATGGTTCATCAAATATTACATCTCTATTAATGGTGATCTTGTGGGCAGTAGGATCCCACAACCTGTACCCCTTGATACCATCACCATATCCAACAAAGATAAGCCTTTTTTATTTTGGATGTAGTTTAGAATTTTGATGTTTCAGAATTAGAGAAAAGGCATCACAACCAAAAACTTTAAGATTAGAATAATTACACGGGTGACCTGTCCATACCTCTTATGGAATTTTTCATTCTATTGTTGCTGATGGTGATCGATTCACCAGATAACAAGTTGTAGATATAGCTTCTTCCCATTGTTCATGCTGTAATTTGGCATTACTCAACATACTCCTTGCTTTCTCTAGAAGAGCCATGTTGATGCGTTCAACAACTCCATTTTGCTGAAGAGTATAGGCAGTGGTTTAATGCCTATTGATCCAAAATTCCTTGCAATAATTCTCAAACTCCATTGACACAAATTCACTACCATTATCAATTTTTAAACATTTAATGGATCTACCAGTCCTATTTTCCACTAAAGATCTAAACTTCTTGAAAAATGTAAATACACCAGCCTTACTCTTTAACATATAGATCCACACCTTCCTGGATAAATCATTTATAAAAGTTACAAAATATGATGATCCTCCATATAAAATAGTAGGGGATGGTCCCCAAACATCAGAATGAATATAGTCTAGAGTTCCTTCACTATTGTGTCTTCTGGTTTTAAATCTCTACCTATTCTGTTTTCCGTGAATACAATGCTTGCAAAAATCTAACTTTAAAGAATTTAGACTAGGAAGTAACTTGCGATCAATTATACCTTTAATAATTGTTCTCTCATATGACCCAACCGTTGATGCTACAGTCGAACATAGTCACCGTCGTTCTCAAATACCATTGTTGCATGATCTAATTCAGTCCTCCCTTCTAACAGAAACAAGTTACGAACCTTATTTGCTTTCATAACCAATAGAATTCTTTTGTAGACCTTCATAACTCTGCCTTTAACAATAGTCTTGTAACCTCCTGTTTCTAAGACTCCCAAAGAGATTAGGTTCTTCCTAAGCTCAGGTACATGTCTTACATCAGTTAGTACTTTAATACTTCCATCAAACATTTTAATTCAAATGCTACCAATTCCCACAACTTTAGATGAAATATCATTACCCATGTAAACTACTCCATCATCTATAGAATGGTAAGTAATAAATTACTGTCTATGAAGACAGATGTGGTTTGAAGAACCAAAATCTAATAGCCATTGTTTATTATGACGTGAACCAATACTGATTGATAAAACTTCATCAACCATACCTGACCCTGTTGGCGAACCTATTTCAGTTGTGTTTGCTTCCTTCGTCTCTTTTGGAGGGTCTTCTTTGGAGGCTTGTTGTTGCTTCCGACAATCTTTTTTCAGGTGTCTAGATTTTCCAGAAAAAAAACACTTGATCTTGCTCTTTCTACCCTTCGAATTTGACCGAGAGAAATCCCTCTGACCCTGTCCTCTTTCTTTTGGTTTTCCTTTGATCACTAATGCCTCAGATGTAGAGGTTTCTAGATTGGATTTCTTCCTTTTTTCCTCAGACAGTAAAGATCCAACAATATCATCAAAAACAATACTTTATGTTGAACTTAAAATAATAGAGGTAACAAAGTGATCCCATGACGCAAACAAAGAACAAAATAAAGTAATTTCCTTATCTTTGGATTCAAATTCCACTCCCATGCTATCCAACTGGACTAGAAGAGTATTGAAAGTATTCAGATGATCAATTATTTTCGTACCTTCCTTCATGCACAAACTATACAATTTCCTTTTCAGGAAGATCCTTTTTATCAAGAATTTCTTCATGTACAGGCTTTCCAACTTTGACCACAAACTGGCTATTGTATTCTCTGTAACAATGTTGAAAAATACATCATCAACCAAACATGTGTATGGCACTTAGTGCTCTCATATCCATCTCATCCCAGTCTTCGTCTGTTATGGATGTGGGCTTCTTTGTTTTTCCCAAAAGCATTTTCACCACTCCTTGTTGCATAAGCAGATCATGCATCTTAACCTTCCAAATCTCGAAATTATTCTTGCCATTAAACTTTTCAATTTCGAATTTAACACTCAGTGTCTTTTTCATTAGAAGAAACATACAAAACAAACACCACTACTTGTAATAACCAAAGCCCTTTCAAAAAACTACATGGAGAAATAATGATTTAATATTAACAAGGTTTTACAAAAGATTTAATACAAAACATTTTATCAACCCCACCTTTTCCTCACCTTTTATTATTTTTTTTTTTTTTAAATCACCTTTTCAATAAATTTTTTTTTTTTTAAAAACGAATACACCTTTTAATATAGCTCTAGATGCATCTTTCCTTTCCCCACATGCCCTATCCACACGTTTTCAGTCAAGGAAGGGATAACCTTGCATTACGAAGAAAATATAGCTCCGGATGCATCTTTCCTTTCCCCACATGCCCTATCCGCATGTCTTCAGTCAACGAACGGATAAACGAATAACCTTGCATGCCTTGCATTATGGAGAAAATAGAGAAATTAAGGGTTTTCACACCTCCCTCCGCTTGCGAGTTTCATCTTAAAAAAACTTAAATCATAAAAGGGAAAGAAGCCCTAAAATCCAACCCTGTAAAAAAAGTGTTCTCTTATTTTTTGCTCCATGCGGTCTCATATGTATACTGCAAATAACAAAGAAAGCAGGGTATGCACATTTTGATTAAATGACCAAAGGGCTAAATTAAATATTGTGGAAAATAAAGAAACACCAAAGGAAACGGATCACCGGATCGATGTTGACAAAGGCAAGAAATTCCTTTGCTTTATCATATCTTCCACTCCATGCCATCTGATCATCATTGACTGGAAATAACAAAGAAACAAATGATTTTAGGAGAATGCTAAATTCTAAAATAAACCACAAATTCAATGTCCAGATGCATTGAAATTACAATCACTCATAGATTAATAGAGTTGTAAGAAACCAACAATGCACCAAGCCTAATTAAATAACCCAAATTTGATAATTATTGATTTTCAAAAATAGACGAAAGAAATGAAGGAAATGGATCTCCTCATGAGATGTGCTGAAAGTTATTCCTCCACTTGGATTAAGTCAAAATTTAATCCTGTCTCCCTTACTTTGGTTAAATATAATGTAACCTCAACAATCTGACTGTACACTGCCAGTTGTCCTGGCCAGCTGTACTCTTTATTCTTGTTTTTCTTGAGCCTATTTAGCTCAACCATCTCCCATTGCATTGTACTTCTTCAATACTTCTTCAGACTTACTTCATATTGTACTCTTCTTCATACATTCTAATATACAATTTTTTGTTCTTTGCTTCACAATTTTTCATGGTATCAGAGCTTCAGCTGTAAGCCTCTTCACATAGGCTGGAGAGCAACACGATCCTCAAACAACGCAGAGCTTCACGGATCTTGAGAGCACGTGACACAGTCTTTTCACAAGGATTGGGGAGTTGTACGTCATACTCTTGAAAGATCCTCGCAGAAAACTTCCATTAGGAAGTTGTTTTCTCATACGCTCAAAAGATCGAGGACGACGATAGTGCAGAAGAAGAAACCGTAAAGATTCTTGAAATTTTCAAGAATCATCAAAGACACACGACGAAGAGTTGCAAGAGGCGGGAACTCTTGAAGAACTCAAAGAATTCATTCAAATTCGTTAAAGATTCTCGTAGAAGGAAAAATTGTTTAAAGATTTACAGGAAATTTCTCAAATCTATTAAATATTGAAGTAGAGGACAGAGAACTCATGAAATTATTTCAAATCTTTGAAAGATTCACGAATATTTCTTCCACAGGAGCAAAGAAAACATTTCATGTGCAAGGAACAACCATTAAGGCTGTAAGATTCAAACTGTGAACATATCCAAAGAGGGAATCCATTTCAGAAGGGACAAGGAGAGCACGAAAAAGGAAAAAGAATTTCAGCCATTAGATCTTGCGTAGAGGACCGACAACCATTGGATCAGCAAGAAAGTGCTCGAGGTTTAGTCGTCTGGGGTGCACAGGAGAAATTTCAACTTGTGAAGTCACGAAATCCCGACAACATCTGGACCATCCATCAAGAGACACATGGTGAGATCTCGGCATTTTGCTGACTCACAGGTGTAAAGGTGAAAATATTGTCGTGAGAATTCATTAATCGTGAGATCACGAGTCATTCTAGACCGTTGGATCGAGAAATATCGTGAGCAGTCAATCTTTTTCCCATTGCAAAATCGGGGATAAGGAGTTGGAGGAGCGAAGGAGACTGCTCTCCAAAACTCTGATACGCAAAATCCTGACATCACATATCGTGAAATCCTGAGAGGATTTTGAGCCGTCCATCTCATAGGACAGGTGGTAGCAGATCCAAGCCATCACTCTATCAGCATTTTGGAGTTCGGGAAATTAGAGGTCTTGTTGACAAAAGACACTCCACGGTGAAATTTGCGAAATCACAATTCACAAAATAGCGATAAGATCACAGCCATCCATTTGTTTGGACATGTGGGAGACATCAAGGAAACCATCGGCATCTCGGCAATAGGTATTCTCAATTGATAGGGAATTTAGAGTCACAAGTCATGAAATCGCGAAACAACGAGGACCATCCATCGTAAGGGGATGCATGGAAACAATCTTGGTCTTCAGGGAAAGTCTCGAAAGGAAAAGGCCATCGGCATATCGAGATTTGGTGTTTCACGAATCCTGAGGACAAGAAGCATGAGCATTTTGGAATTGTGAAGTCCGAAATCCCGAAAGGAGGAAAGCTCCGTTATGGGGCCTAGCTGGCATCATCTCGTCAAAACAAGGGATCGAGAATCTCCACGGTGAAACCCCCGAAGCAGACTTGAGCCGTCCATATGTAGGGACACGTGGCAGAGATCGAGGCTTTCAGAAAAATCCTGATAGGAGAGTCCCTCGGCATTACGGGACTCGAAAAATCATGGATCCTGGAGAAGATACGTCCAGAATAGATCAAATCACGAAATCGTGAGGAGAAATCAGGACTGTAAAATATAGGAGGATGTGTGGCAGAGATCAAAGCAATTGGAAATTTTCCGAAAGGAAAGGTCATCCATCATGAAATCGAGAATCAGGAAATCGGGGATTCTATGGACAAGAGCTCCAATACATTTCGACCTTCAAAACCCCAAATCCCGATAATAGGTTTGACTGCGGTCTTATGAGTTCTGGTCATAAGATCTGGACCATCAAATCATCAGCAGATCTGGACCGTCAGATTTGTCAAAAGCAAAATTTCGCATTTCGGCAAATTGAACGACAAAGAATCGAAAAAGCTCGTAGTGCTTTAACCTTTCGGCGCATGGTCACATTGCACAGTCACTAAGGCCAAATTCAAGGCCGATAAGCTCCCATCGGCAAATTGATGTTTCAGTGATCGGAGGTTGGCGAGACAAGCATTCAAAGGTCTCGTCTAATGAAGTTCCAAAATCACTGCAAGAAAGCAGCATACCTCGTTTCAATGAAAGAGACAGGTAAATACAAAATTTCCCTCTGTTTTTTTTTTCTGCAATTTTTTTAAAAACATGGCATCATCTAGAAATTTAGGACCAACTCAGGGTCCGATTCTTCTTAGAAATAACTATGAGTTGTGGTCTCTTCAGATGAAATCCTTCTTGCAAGCACAAGAGTGTTGGGAACTAGTGGATCTTGGATATGTGGAACCAAATCCAGCAGCCCTTTCTGCTATGAAAAATCCACAGAGAATTCCTCAGGTAACACTGAGGAACAAAGAAAATAAAGCTAAATTCTGGATTCAAAATTCTGTGGATGACTCGATTTTCTCAAAAATCACAGACGCTGGTACTTCAAAACAGGCCTGGGACATCCTTAAATATTCCTACTAAGGAAATGACAGGGTCAAAACAGTTAAACTGCAGACCATGCAGATGAAATTCGAGACTCTAATGATGACAGAGTCGAAAAATGTGGATCAGTTCATGACCAGAGTCATGGGCATCGTGAACCAGATCAGATTGACTGGTGAAACCATCACTGATCAACGCATTATGGAGAAAATCCTCAGAATTTTACCAAAGAAATTCAACATTGTTGTAACAGCAATCCTTGAATCCAAGGATCTGTCAAGTTTTTCAACAGATGAATTAATTGGTTTTATGGTGACACATGAGACTAGACTGCATCTCACAGATGAGTCAATCTCCAATGCTTTCAAAACTCAATTCTACTTCAGGAGAGGGAGAGGCAAAGGAAGAAGCAAAGGTCACCAAGGTAGAGGGAATAATCAAAGTAACCCTCACTCCATTGGAGGAAATAGACAACAGTATCCGAATCAAAATTTCCAAGGTCAAAGACATCAACAACAAAATCAACATCATAATTTCCAACCTCAAAGAGGCAGAGGGAGAAGATCAAATGAAAAAACAAACATAGAAAGCTATTACTGCAAAAAGTATGGGCACTATGAATCTGAATGTAGGAAGAAGCAAGCAGATCAGCTCTCAGGCATAGCACATGTGTCAAATCACATGGGAGAAAACTCAGGAGGTATGCTTCTTTCGTGCCACAAGACTGAACAACAACATAAAGATATCTGGTTGCTAGACAGTGGATGCAGCAATCACATGACAGGTAACAAAGAATTACTTTCATGCATTGACTCTTCAATCTCATCTGATATTACACTTGGAAATGATTACTTAGTCAAAGTTCAAGGAAAAGGAACTGTTCCTATTCTTACTAAACATAATGTAAAGAAAGACATATACAATGTCTATCATGTTCCAGATCTGAAACATAATTTGCTAAGTGTAGGAAAACTCATTGAACATGGCTATAAAGTAGTTTTTGAGGGAACATCTTGTAAGATATATGACAAAATCCCAAGTAGAAAATTGATTTCTGAAATCCATATGACTCCCAATAGGATGTTTCCCCTTACCCTTATAACTGCAAATCTGATTCAACCATATGCATAGAGTGCATCTACCTTGAATGAAACTATAATTTGGCATACAAGATTTGGACATCTACCATTTCAGATTCTAATTCTTCTTCAGAAGAACTTCATGGTCAAAGGTCTTCCTATCTTTAAAGAGAAAATTCCCCCATGTGAGTCTTGCATACTTGGAAAACATAAGAGAACTAGTTTTCCATAGTCTTCCAATCAAGCCAAAAAACATCTTGAACTTGTTCACACCGACCTATGTGGACCAATGAAAACAGAGTCAATAGGTGGTAGCTTTTACTTTCTAACGTTTATTGATGATTTCAGCAGAAAAAATATGGATCTATTTTCTCAAACACAAGTCTAAAACATTTGCAGAATTCAAAGAATTCAAGGCAAAAGCTGAAAAACAGAGTGGAAAATATATCAAAGCGCTCAGGTCAGATGGAGGAGGAAAATACAACTCCAGATAATTTGCAAATTTCTACAAATTACAAGGCATTACTATGCAAACAACAACCAGGTATACTCCACAACAAAATGGAGTGGCTGAAAGGAAAAATCAGACAATAATGAATATGGCAAGAACACTTCTCAAAGAGAAAAGTTTGTCAAATAGGTTTTGGGCTGAAGCAGTAGCATGCTCAGTTTATCTTTTGAATAGATCACCAACCACAAGTCTAAAGATGAAAGTTCCTCAAGAGGCATGGAGTGGGAAAAAGCTCAATGTAGCACATCTAAGGACATTTGGATGCATAACATATGCTCAAATACCTTCCAAATTAAGGATGAAACTTGATGACAAAAGTGAGAAATGTATTTTCACTCAATCCAATCACCAAGAAATTAATTTTCAGCAAAGATGTAAAATTTCTGGAAAATCAATTCTGGAATGATTCAGAAAATCAGCAAATGGATAGTCACAATTCATTGCTGCCAAGTTCTGAAAATGCAGAAAATTCAGGAAAACAAGTACCTCAAACTATTCTTCCAAGATTGCAGGTACAAAGGCATCCTGAAAATTCTTAGGATAACTCAACTTCCAGCAGAGAATCATTCTCTGAACCACAAAATCAGAGAACTCGAAGTTTGAGAGAAATCCATCAGTAGTTGGATGACTTTTAACAACACAACCTTTTTGCTTTAATGTCATGTCAACCTACATCCTTTAAGGAAGCAACTAAGGAGCCACATTGGGTTCAAGCCATGGACCAAGAAATTGACTCCATTGAGAAGAACAAGACATGGGACCTTGTTGATTTTCCAAGACACAAGAAGAGTATTGGTGTCAAGTGGGTTTACAAAACTAAACTCAATGAAAAACGGCAGATCGAAAAACACAAGGCAAGACTTGTTGCCAAAGGATTCTCACAACAAGCTGGTACTGATTATGGTGAAACTTTTTCTCCAGTAACAAGATTAGACACTGTAAGGACTCTATTGGCCATAGCAGCCCAACACAAATGGCAAGTATACCAGATGGATGTCAAGTCAGCATTCCCTACAGTGATCACAGTAACAATACATAATATTCACACACAAAAACACAAAGAGATACAACACACAACACAACAGAGACTGACATAACACATAACACAACAGAGACCGAAAGAAATGAAGGAAATCGATCTCCTCATGAGATTGCGCTAAAAGCAATTCCTCCACTTGGATGAATTCTAAATGTAATCGTGTCTCCCATACTTTCAGTTATCACATAACAATACATAATATTTACACACAAAACCACAAAAGGGTACAACAACACACAACACAACAGGACCGACATAACACACAACATGCACAAACAAAGGAACGCTCCACTGCAAACCACACCATATTTATTTTTTAATTATTATTAAAATAAATTTTGTTTTGTTCTTCGTGCACAAACAAAGGAACGCTCCACTGCAAACCATACCATATTTACATCTGCTGCTTTCATAGCTCAGTTGGTTAGAGCACTCATTTAGTAAGCAGGTCGTCAGGTCTCATTGAAAGCATTCCCATATTTTGTTTTATGATATTTTTTTCCTTTTAATATAGATATTTTTATGATATTTTTTGCCTTTTAATATAGATCTTTTTGTGAACAACAAAATGTTTTTTTTAAATAGAATTGTTGAATAAAGAAAATAATCTTTATTAATAAATTAATTTTAAAATTTAGAAGATAATATTTTTATGATTTAATTTAAACATATTTTATAATTAAAAATAATATTCTTTGTTTTATGATATATATATATATTTTAATATAGATCTTTTTGTAAAACACAAAATGTTATTTTCTAAATAAAATTGTTCAATAGGGGAAATAATCTTTATTAATAAATTAATTTTAAAATTTAGAAGATAATATTTTTACGATTTTACTTTAAACATATTTTATAATTAAAAATAATATTCTCATAAATTAATAATTTAATTTGTAGAAAAAATATACTTTTAATTTTTTAAAATTGTTTATTGTAAATTCATAAATTTATAACCATATAAAAGTTTGTTTATTTTTGAATTATGGTACACTTTTATGATTATGAGTGATTTTTAATCTGCTTTGAAAATGAGGACATCTAATTAGAAATTATGTTCTCAATAAATTACTACTTAATAATTTTTAAATCTATGTGTTTTAGTTATTGTGTTTGAAGTTTATTAATTTTTCTAATGAATATCCTACTTTTAGTGATAAAGATTTCGAGCTTCCAACGAACACATAAATCTGTTTTCATTGTTAGACACGTGTCACGCTATTGACGAACAACTAATCATCGCTATTCCAACAACATTTTCGATGCAAACTTATGTTGGAATATCGACACAAAGTGCATGTATACAACCACAAAAGTTTGTCTAATGATTGAAAAACATTGAACAAAAGATCGATGTACCTTTTTCGATCGTTTGACGTACATTTGTCGATCTTCCAATGTACGTTTGTCGATCTGTAAATGTATTTTTATATAAAGAGAGTGTGAAGAACAAAAAAAGTTCATCTAATGATTCACTAATATTCATGGATATATCGGTATATTATTGTCTATCGTGTGACATACGTTTGTTGATATTTCGACATATGTTTGTTGAAAGGGCATCTAAAGAGAAACAAAATTTCCTCTAATGATCGACTACGATTTATCAAAAGATCAATGTACTTTTGTCGAGCATTCAACGTATGTTTGTTGAAATACCATGTAAAGAGCATCAAAACTTATTCTAATGATCAACTAACTTTGGTTGAAAGATAGAAAAACATTTTCCTCATATCTATGAGGGTAAAACCTAGACATATTAATCCTTCAATGATCTTTCGATGTGCGCTTGTCATTAGTTTGAAAAAATACCATCACAAGATCGAAAAATGTACATCGAAAATTCATCTATATTTTTCGATCTTGCAATGTACATTATGCACAAAATTTAAAAAAAAATCCATAATTGAATACCTAGAGTCTTACGAATTTGCTTGTTATTAGAAACTCATTACACATTTTCATCTCCTTGGTTCTAGAAGCCCATCATTATGGTTTTATTACTTATGCCGAGGTATGCATCTATGCATATTGAAGGGTGAAACCTCATCATATTGTTGGCACTCAAATTTTTTTGGTTGACTTTGTACAAGGATCATGGCTTTATTGTTAACTACCATTTGGATTTCTAAACATACCTAGAATTAAAGGCATGGATAGTCATATAACACATACACCATATCTTCTCTGTGCATTTCTTCATAGAAACCCAAGCTGAATGGTGCTTTTTATTTACTAGATCCGAAGAAAGGATCTAATCCTCGAGCCTAAGTACTTAAAAAGGTTATATGAACACATTAATCTAGATGTCCCAACAAGACAAACTTTGTAGAAATATCTAGGAACAACCATATGTTTTATCCACTCTTTATTTTTGTGCTGATGTTTCATTTGTTATCTCTCAAACTCTACCCTAGGAAGAAAATTCCTAACTTTTGTGGGAAACCCCAGAGGTACCATCAAGAAAAATACCCATTGTGACCTCAATAGATTTCCCCAAACTTCAAACTAAGGAAAACCTAGCCTATAGGGGAATCTCTATGTCAACCCAATCTAAATCATTTGAGTATAGAGTGAAAATGGTAAACTTAAGGTAATGTCACTTAACTAACTCAAAGGTGCAAGTCCTAAAATTCTCAAGGAAATTCTAAAATTAGATCACAAAGAGCACAACACGAGTAGTCCGAGATGTCCAAGGTGGAACATGTTGAATTAGATGTGAGCTAGTTGTAGATGTTCAAACCCAACAATATTGCAAATGGTAGAAGAGGGAAATATTGAGTGGTGAAGAGTGATGATTTAATGTTGGCATGTGTAGTGTGTCTTGCAATTTTACCCAATGTGAGGTACTGATGGAATGAAAGTCCATTAACCATTTAGAAGATAATTTCAAAACTGTGTATATGGAAACAATCTATCATATATTATACTAGATTTATCCAGGTACAATATCAATTGAATTTGTTGTTGGTACTCATGAAATAAACCATCCCGTATTGTGTTGAAGAAATACACTTGATTATGACACCCAAAAGATGCAAATGTTATTAAGTAAATTTCAAATATAGGATGCAAAAATGTATAGGACAACATTAAAATTTTGATCCAAGGTTATCCCAAAACATGATTTATCATGTGTAATTACAAGAGAATATGCCCATAAGTTTGTTTCTTCTTGAAATAAATTTAGGACAGTGAGGACTATGTTTTAGTTTCAATTTTGCCAAAGATAGATGTATTTTTATAATGCCAACACACTCCCCATGAGACAGTGAAACAAATGTGCCCACATGTAAGTATTTTTTAGAAATAAAATTAGATTACATCAAACCTCACTTATTTATGATTGCATTGTTGCAAACAATTTAGGATAGTGAAGAAATCAACATTAAACCCAAAATTGAACTATTGTATATATATACCAAATCATGAAGCACCAACAAAGAAATTAATCCTTTCTTCAATTGTATTTAAAAAAAAATTAGGAATGTTTTAGATTTACCTTGGAAAATCATAAAATATAGCATATATTACTCATCAAATGTATATTCACCCAATTATACAAATTGTACCATCCTACAGGACTCTAGGGTTCCATCTCTGCCCACATGGAGTCGCGAGAAAAGATAAAACTCTACAAGCCTCTACAATGCCATCTATTTGAAATGTATTACCATCAAATTTCTTTCAATCTTGTTAACCTATGTGAGTAATAAAGTTAATATTGTAAACCTATGCGAGTAGGAAGGTTAATCTTAATATTTGAGATTCATACATTGTTAGTAAATATTAGAGAGAGCCATTTTGTAAGGGTTATTGCCTGGTGATATTTTCTAAAAGATAATTATCAAAACCCAATAAATAATTTTGGGAAGAAATACATTCATAATCCATTTATGAAAATTTATGCTATAAATAATTGAAAGTATCATAAGAAACTTTAGACCAATAAGGGATGCAAATATTTGACTGACTAGGTCTTCTTGTGCCTTCCAATGGCCATATGATCCAATGATTCCCTAAATTTTAATTGACATCTATAGATATAAATATTTACTACAGCTTATTCAAGAAATAGTTCATATGTAAGTGGATATGATACCAACTTCTCCAACAATCATCTTACCTGAACATTAAAATACTCAAATACTTCGCAAATTAAAATTGCACATGTATATTTCTCACACAAATGTAAATAAAATGATTAGAGAGTATTTGCATGGACTATATATACAACATAATGGTTCTTAGACCACAATTTTCCTTTCTCCATAACTGAAAAGTGGAGGAACAAACTTACATAGCCATTACTAGACCCTCTAGAACCAGGCAGAATAGTTGCAACATTCAATAAAATTGATCTAGGAACACACAAAAACACTCAGAGATCAAATAGAAGGGATGTATTCAAATACTTGTTGATGACTTATAGGTTTTAGTGGCACTAGAAGCATATGTTAAAGAGACTTCATAACTTTAAAAAAATGAGCCTAGACTCAGAATTAAAATACTTGCAAATACTAGAGGGTGAGTGAAAGCTAATGATGGTTTCTCGTGATGTGTTAGTGGCAATGCAAACCTGGAAAAACAAGCTAATGTTTATCTAAAGAAAGTGTGAAGAACAACAAATTTTTTTCTAATGATCGACTAATATTCATGGATATATCGACGTACTATTGTCGATCATGCGACATACATTCGTTGATCTTTCGACGTATGTTTGTCGAAAGAGAAACAAAAGTTCCTCTGGTGATTGACTACCATTGGTCAAAATATCAATGTACTTTTTTCGAGCGTTCAACATATGTTTTTCAAAAGGCTAGAAGATAATTTCAAAACCATGTATATGGCAACAATCTATCATATATTATACTAGATTTATCCAAGTACAATATCAATTGAATTTGATGTTGGTACTCATGAAATCAACCATCTCGTATTGTGCTGAAGAAATACACTTTCTTATGACACACAAAATATGCAAATGTTTTTAAGTAAATTTCAAATATCGGGTGCAAAAATGTCTAGGACAACATTAAAATTTTCATCCAAGGTTATCCAAAAACATGATTTATCATGTGTAATTATAAGAAAATATTCACACAAGTTTGTTGCCTCTATATATAAATTTAGGACAATGAGGACCACTTTTTAGATTCAATTTTAACAAACATAGATGTATTTTTATAATGCCAACACATTCCCCACGAGACAGTGAAACAAATGTTCCCATATGTAAGTGATTTTTTAGAAAAGAAATTAGATTACATAAAAGCTTGCTTATTTATGATTGTAGTGCTACAAACAATTTAGGATCGTGAAGAAATCAACATTAAACCCAAAATTGAAGTGTTATATATATATATACCAAATCATGAAGCACCAACAAATAAATTAATCCCTTCTTCAAGTGTATTTAAAGACTGATCAGAATCTGGACCAGGGGATCAAAATTTGCTCAAATTTCAAAGTACTTGGAATGTGATGAAAACAGTTCCATTGCGTCCGTCTCGTCCTCTTGATTCTGGTGGTATATTTACTTTCTCAAACGGAGTCCGTATGGAGAAGATATCATGATTTGTTTGACAAGGCAAACAGGAAAAAATTTGATGCTGACTGTACCTGTCTGTACAGTCCATACAAGACACGTGGCAGGTCTGTACAGGACATGTGGCAAATCCATACAATACACGTGGTGGCTCCAGGTGATGACACATGTCAGGCAAATTTGGCTTTTTGGGCATACGGTTGGACCAATTCGAAGGTGACATGTGTCACCACTGGAAGGGTGACATGTGGCACAGGATGACGTCAACATCCTACGTGTCAAATGATGTGTTAGGTGGTGGATGTGGTAGGCATTTACTGGTTGACAGTTGGGTGAATCAAGTTTTGACATGTGGCATTATTTGGGCGAATGGTAGGGTGCCACGTGGCCCAATCATGGGTTGCCATGTGGCACCTGTTTATTGGCTAAGGTCAATTGATTGGTTTATTAAAATTTTTGTGGGTCCATGGGGTTCGACCCCAGACCTCTCCACACTACACAAAGCTTTAACAAAGGTCATCCCACCAACGCGCCACGCTATTGGTTTTAATAACCATACGTTGAAATATTTATATATGTTGAATGGATTAATTTTTGGCGCGGGGTTAGGGCTGGGGCTAAGCCCCAGCCCCCGTTCACATTCTCCGTTCACATGACCCTACCTCCAATGTTTTGCGCGTGGTGGTGTTTAATAAATGAACCTGCAGTTATATTACATTTTAATTACATGTGACCGAAACACATATATAAAACGGTTTTTGCAGTGGTTTACAATTGTTTACCACACGGTTTTGTGGATTGTTACATGTGACCATTCAATGTAAATGGAGGGTGCGCGTGTGAAGTTTGGTTTCCAAACGGAGTTTATCCCGTGGTTTCTTTTGGTATTGCATATGACCACCTTTGGATATCGCACGCGTGGGGTTGTTAAAAGGTTAGCCCATGGTTTTGTGTGTTTTAAACATACGACCAGACCCTTTGTGAAATGGCGCGGAAATTTGGAGTTTTGCCAATGGTTAAGCCCACGCGCATGGACACTTGTGAATTGCGTGTGCAACGATGGGAACTGAGCCCCAAAATTACGCTGGGATGTGGCCATATGGTCCCCCATGCGCCCAACACCTCCGTGCTTGGGGGATTTAATTCCGCTAACGGTGCGATATAACGACCCTTAATTACTAAGATGATTCATTTAAGTATAATTAACTCTTTAATCAATATGGTTAATGATAAATTTGATTATTAATTAATTAACTAATTAATAAAGTATTAAATTAAAAAGGGAGAATAAAATAAAACATTTAATCAAGTTACGTATACATGAAGGGATCACATAAGGATCCGGAGAAGATAAGAGGATTAATGAATGGATAAGGTTAATAAATGGAGGGATAAGGAATTTAATGCAAGATGGAGTGTCGGTGAAGGGAGGAGGAATAAGGAAGGGAGAAAGGAGTTGAAAGGGGATGGATTTTTCATTTTTGACGAGAGGGGAGAAAGGATTTTGGGGGAGCTTGGAGTATTGGATAGA